>ML802912.1:247183-269135 GCA_009831015.1 Picea engelmannii
GTATTGTTTTTCATTATAGATTCATATTCTTCCTCCATTGCATTTCGCCATTCATCATGTTCATTAGCTTCATCAAAACTCATGGGTTCTATGACATTTGAAATGCTACTCATTAGGGCATAGTCTTTATACCTCTCAAGAAGCTAAATCTGTCTTGAAGATATTCTCAACTAATTATCTTCCTCCCCACTTTGTGAAGATCTGTCTTCACCTCTAGGTAAACTGTGACTGCTTGAATTGTCCATATCACTAAGTCCTTGTTGTTGTTATTCTTGTTGTCACTGTAAGGATGGCTGCTTCTCTATGGGTTGTTGTTGCTGCTCTTCTTTAACTCCTTCATCAAGAAGTCTCTACCATTCCTCATGACTATTGTCATCATGATTTCTTTCTTCATGCTCATGGAAAAGTACATCTCTACTTGCAAATACTTTGTGAGTAGCAGGATCAAAGAATTTGTATGATTTAAATTCAAAACAGTACCCAATGAAAATACATTTAATGGATTTAGCATCCAATTTCCTCCTAGTGTCCTTTGGAATATGAGCAAAAGCCTTATACCCAAATACTTTCAAATTATGAACTGCAGGTTTGGAACCATTCAAGGCTTTGAAAGGAGTAACATTATCAAGACACCTTGTTGGACTTCTATTCTTTAAATAAACTGCAGTATTTATGACTTCAACCAAAAATGCATTTGAGAGATTCTTACCTTTCATCATACTGCGTGCACACTCTACCAGAGTTCTGTTTTTCCTTTCAGCGACTATGTTTTGTTGTGGAGTGTGAGGTACTGTAAACTGTTGTAGTATTCTATTATCTTTGCAATATCTGTTGAAGTCCCTTGATTTATACTCTCCCTCTTGATTTGAACGGAGGATTTTGATGGATTTTCTTGTTTTCTTTTCCACCATGGTTCTGAATTCCTTAAAGTAATCGAAAACATCACTTTTTCGTCTAAGGAAGTAAACCCATGTGTATCTCGTGCAATCATCAATAAATAATAGAAAGTAAAATGCACCTCCTAAAGACCTAGTCTGCATAGGCCCACAAACATCAGTATGCACAAGATCTAACACATATCTCTTTTTCTTATCAGGATTAGAGGGGAATTCATCTCTGTGCATCTTTCCTACTGCACATCCGTCACAAGCAACCTTCTCATTCTTTAACATGGAAAGTCCTTCAACCATATTATTTTTCTGTAATAACAATAAATCAGGATGATTGATGTGTTCATACCTTTGATGCCAAAGAATATCTGTTGGCATAGTGGCAGAAGTCAGTGCATGATGTGCTTTGTTGGTAACATCAAGTTTGTATAGACCTCCTTCTTTGACTCCCATTGCAACAGTTTGGAAGTGGTCCAACAGATCCTTCACTATGCAATAATTCTTGAAGAATTCAACCTTCAAGTTTTGATCTGTAATGGTGGACACAGAGATCAATTTTTTCTTTATTCCTGGCACATACACCACATTGAAAATGTGACGAATAGTACCATTTGGCAATGTCACATGGATGTCTCCATATCTCTTAATCTGATGAGCACGATCATCTCCAAGATATATGCTGGCACCATTATGTGTTTCTTTAAAATTAACATACCAATTTTTATTACAAGTCATATGTATTGATGCTCCAGAATCCACAAACCAGGCATCAAAATCATCCATTTTAGCAGATAAAGCAACGTTAGACTCAAACAGCCTAAGATCCCATGAGTCAAAATTAGGGGGTTCATCAATATCATCACTAGCAATAAATAATCTAAGATCTTGATTTGAAGATTTTTCTACATAATGACCTGAATCTGTTCCTGAATCTGTTTTAGGTTTATTCCTAGCCTCATCACTTTTCTTCTTATGACAGTCTTTAACAATATGTCCAAGTCGACCACAATAAAAACAACTCTTTAACTCATTCCTATCAGATTGCATTCCTTGATTTGGAGGTTATCTTCTTTGCGCTGAACTGCCTCTCTGCCATGAACCACCTCTCTGCCATGAATTGCCTCCTCTGCCTCTTACTCCCAATATCCCTCTTGCAGATCTATTATTTGACTATAATGCCAAATATTTACTCAGAGGCTTCAGATTCCCCCGCCTCTCTTCCTCTTGCAACAAAATACCTGTCAGTTCTTCAAACGTAGGAGGTTTCTCCCTTGCCGCGAGACCTGTTATGAACATATGATAATCTTCTAGCATACCATTTAAGGTAATAGTGACCAGATCAATGTTGGAAACAATTTCCCCTATATTTATTGGCTTTTCTTTCACCTCTTTAATATGACCCAAAAATGAACTAACAGATTCATTTCCATCCATCTTAATGCCTAGCAATTTAGTTTTTAGGAACAAAATGCGATTTGTGTTGCTAGTTTTATACAATGCTTTAAGCATTTTCCATGTTGCAACAGAAGTTGTAGCTTCTCTAATATGTGGAATTATGCTATCTTTAACAGACATGTGCAACAATACCTTTGCCTTGCTTTCGCGCTTCTCCCAATCTTGGATTTGTGCTACTGTCGCACCTGCAGCTGCATCAAGTTTCAGTTCAATTCCCTTCGCAATGTTCCAGACACCATAGCCTTCCATGAGTGTCTGTATCTTGAATTTCAAGTTAATGAAGTTTGATCCATCTAACTTGTTGGCTTCGTTCAGGTAGGTCTCTGCCAGAGGATTCACCATCGCTGCAATTTAGTCTCTGTAAGTAAATCACCAAGGATATGCAACTTTTTGTCGCTCTGCCTTTGGATACCACTGATCCATCTCAATCTCGCCTCTCAACTTTCACACACAAAATCTCACAAATAATATTCTCTTGAATAAACTTTAATATCCACTCATCCTTCAAAATAAAACCCACTTTGAATAAAAATTCACTTCACAATTTCTTAAATCTCTTACCCACTTTAATAAACTTTATAGTCCATATAAAGTTTAAACTCCATATGCATACACTTTATCCACTTTTAATAATAATAATAATAACATGAATAACCATTTTCACCTCACGCTTTAATAACAAATATCCATTTAATAAAAAAAACGTATCCACTGAATAAAAAACGTGAGTGAGCTTCAAACTCCACTTTCAAAGCCCACACATGCAAACTTGAGCACGCACCAAATTAATCCACGTTCACACCAAATATTACCATGGAGACCTGGGCATTAATTCCAGCGGCCACACCAAATCTTACAAGCGTGTCTCTCTCTCCCCTCCACTCATGCAACAATAAACTCAAGCGATTCCATCAAGCTCACACGAACGCACTCAAGAACCCACGCCTGCACCAAAGAAATCAAAGAGCTCACACAACCCTCACAGATCTTCCTCACAGAACTCACGCAAGCCTGTGACTCAGCAAGGCTCGCGACCCAATGAAACTTCATGCAAACCACAGACTAAAAACCTTCATGATTTTTCTTTAAACTCCACACATGCAAGCTCTAATCCTTCTCCTTGTATACACAACACAAACTCATGCGAGAAAATCGTGACTTCCCAAACAAAAGTGAAAAATGGAACTGTATTTTACCTCTTCAATGGAATTTCAGTAAATGGAGGAATGCACCAGACAGATTTTCTCATGCATCTGATCAAACATTTCTCACGCTATCCACGCCCTCTTCCCATGGCTATGATACCAAGATAAAATATGCAAAACAAACAACACGATGAGGCTATGCTCACTTCTATATTATCCAATGAAGACAGATTACATCCTTGTATAGGAAAATACTCTACCGAGTCAGTTACATGCAAACCAAAGACAACTAGACTCTCAACTATAAGCTGACTCTTAACACGACTACAACTGACTCTCACAAATGAAGCTTATAACTAGTGCTTACAACCGACGCTTACTCCATTATTTCCAAGTAAAATGCACAAGAATCCCTCAAATTCTTAAAATAATATTATAAGGATAACCCAATACAATCATCCAGTACTTTTGCAGAGGAGCCTAAGGTGATCTTCAGTAGAGCCTATCATTCCTTTTCTCTAAAAAGACGTTGTATGGAAAAATTCTGACTGATTGGAAGAGCCGCTGCAAACACCCATTGCAAACATAACTCAATTTTTCAATTTGTAATTAAATTAGTTTTCTTCATATTCAGTATTTTGCTACATGTAGCTTACTTAGATTTATAGTATGGGAAGATTGGGCGTGACTGACGAGATAAACAAAAATCTTTCTTTTGTGCTTCGGCAAAAGACTTCATCTTAAGCCTAACTACTTCAAAGATACTCCTTTTATTTTTTACCAATTGTATGTAACCTCCTCTACAATAAGAGGTAAATGAGATTGCATGAACTAATCCTATGGTTTAATTTACAATGCATAGAAACAAAAAATCCCATTTAAAAAAAAATCAGAATATTATAGCAGCTTATCTGCGAGGACATTGTAAACATTCGAGTAGAAAATTGTGAGGCGGTCGCCTGACGTGGGAGACCTAATGGAATGCAAAAATGCAAATGCGCAATATGAAACTCTTGGCAATCCAATAGTTTTCCACCCTCTACGATCCAATATGAAACGCCTGGATAGCCAGAAAATGGAACGCTCATTCAATATGCCAGTTCAGTAAATCCAAACATGGTAATCCCAAAGTTTAATCATTTAAACGTGGCAATCATATAGTGCTACAGTAATTTCTTAATATGATAAGGTAAATGTTAAAAAGTAAATAGGTTAACGGATGTATTCAAAAATACAAGTTATGAAGAGTAAATCACATTCATTGATTTGGGAGGACAACTAAGAATATGTCGACATCTTCAATTGTTAGCCATCAAAATAGAATTTTAGATTAAAAGGTGATTAAATGTACCCATTGCCAATAAGTGTACGCCTTTCAGCATAAATATATGCCATTTGACTTTTCCATCCACATTTAAATATAATATATGCCATATTATGCATAAAAATCCCCCACTATCCACATTTGACTTTACTATCCACATTTAAATATAATATATGCCATTTGACTTTACAACGGTACATGTAGCCCGATCGTTGTGCCATGGGACTTGGACTTAGTAGATCTTGAGTTCGATTTCCTTGGTAAACAATTATAACAAATTTTGACCTCCCCATTATTGGCCTAATACAAGTGTCTGCGATTGGGCCAAGTGTTGAGCTACCATTGGCTTGTACATGCTGAGTCACAAACCCAACAACCAATATAGTCAGTTGTCTGCCAAGTGTCTAACTGACAACTCTGCCACGTGTCAATCTCTACCTCTACCACGTGTCATGTCTTGAAGTTGCCAGGTGTCATGTCCTCAGGCTACCACATGTCCTTTCAATGTTGACTCTCTCCATGTTTGTGCAGAACTTTAGAGTGTGACATATTTGTCATATGAAGTCAGACTCACATGTCGTTTGCGCCATTGGAAATATGGAAACAAGCTATTTGCAATGATGCAGATTTCATGAGAATTGGAGAACTTTTATTTTCGAGGCATCATGGATCCTTCTAGATCATCAAATGATCCAGGTGGATATCAACAACCACCCACCTTTTCCAACTAGCTCAAAACAATTGTCTAGCAATTTTGGTAATTTACTATTTTTAGAAGTTTTTAACTTCAAGGGCCATTTTGAGGGCCCAAATGAAGGTTTTTTGGGATTGAGCTTCTCAATGATAGCCAAAGGACCTGATTGATCCCTCTAAATGAATCTACTTAACGCTAACTTTCCAACGAGCTATCGTGCACCACAAACCAAGATTGTATGCCAAAGTTACGCCCCTAGGAAGTTGATACACCAAACTACCCAAAACAGGATCCACAAAACTGTTGGATTTTCATCTTCCAATGTTAGGGTTTTGGATTTCCTTTATGATAAAAATCCCTTTGAAGCCTCATTGTAAAATCTTCTTCTTGCGAATGCGAGTAGCTGTCACATCTCTTCTCAAAGATAAGCTTCCACCATTCTAGCGAGTCTTTCACTTTGTATTTTTACAGTCTCTGTACATTTCTTTCATTAATAGAAATTGTGTATTACGGTATTTCTATTTTTATGGTTGCATATCTGATACATTTATGCTATATTATTGGATATCCATGATATCTCTGTGAATTTATTTATTATATCTCCACTCTCATTTTGTACCGAAAATAATCCGGATAAGTGGTATCAAAGAAGGCTTCTCTTGATCATTTTGTTTTCAGTGCATGTCCTCGACAAGGTCTGAGTATATCAAATTGGGTCTTGAGATTGTCTCTCTTGAAGACAATCACTCTCGCACACCTAAGAAACCCTCTATGGTGGAAGAAAATAAAAATCATGGAGGAGATGATCCTATCAATCTGTTGCTTGAGCAAGCTCTCACACGACAGAGGGACGAAATGATGGAGAAATTTTCCCACATCCTTCAATCCCTGCCAATAGAAATAGATGCATCTTCATCAAACAACCACTTTGTAAGCACCTCTTCTTTCAAGGTACAGGTTAATTTTGATATTTCTGTATTTGAAGGTCAGATAGATGCAGATGCCCTAGACAAATGGTTAAATTTGTTAGAAGGTTATTTATTTGTTCATAATTTTTTCGATAGGGAAAATATCACCTTTTCACTGCTTAAAGCTCTCCCCCATGTCAAACATTAGTGGGAAAATTACTGGGATCAAATTTCCACAGTGGAGTCTAGAATATATGGGGTCAATCCCACTTGGGATTTTTTTGTGGATGCGCTAAAGGAACATTATTACCCTGTTGGTAACCATGAGGACTAGTACATGAGATGGACCATGCTATGGAAAGAGAGGGGCCAAGTAGTTCTGAAATTCACCAATACCTTCCATACCTTGTGCACAAAGCTGGGTATCAAAGACTCTGAAAGACATTTGGTTCTGAAATATCATGGGGCTCTACACAGATACATCCAAACTAAAATGGATTTTCTGGACATCTCATTACTCTATGCTTCTTATCGATATGTTGTTAAAATCGAGCAGAAATTTAACGACCAGAACAAACGGGAGTTCGGGTCTCTAAATTCGCAACAACCAAAGTATGACAAAGACATCCCTAACAAACAGTCTCCCAAAAACTAGTCCAAGCCACAGGAAAAGAAGGGTCATGGGAACACAAAGAAGGACACTGAAAAATGGTGCAATTTCCGCAAAATCCTCTGGTACAACACCGATGAATGTTGATAAAAAAATGCATTGGTGGTCAAGATCAAAGACAAGGAGTTGAACCTTGATTCAGAATCTGATTCTGAAAATACTAGTAAAAGATAGATCATCGACATAGACCCCACTTCTATTGTTGCGACTACAACAATTCAACCAGAAGAACCAACAGATCCTGAAGAGGGGGAGCACTTTTTTCATTCAGAAATGTGGGTGAAGGGAACCCCACTGCATTTTATTGTTGATATCGGAAGCCAGAAGAACCTCATCTCAGTAGAGGTCGTAAAACATTTAGGATTGTCCACAACACCATGCCCACAACCATACAACATTGGGTGGCTTCACCAGGGACAAGATCTTCGTGTCAGCCAGTAGTTTAGATTGTCATATGGCATCCAAACCTTCAAGGATGAGGTGTTATGTGATGCTTCCCCATTGGATGTCTGTAATGTTCTCTTGGGCCATCCATATATGTGGAGACGCCATGTTGTTTAAGAGTCTTGACCCCGCAGTTTCATTATTTCTCTGGGGGGTCATCTCTATAGAATACCAGAGGTAGTTCTGACTATTGTTCCACCTAAATAGTGCTGCAAGGTAGCATATCGTACTACAAAATTCATCTTCTTCACAATTTGTTCAAAAGGTGAACAGAATGATACTGCAACAATTACATCCTTGCCCCAAGAACCTTCTATTCAACAGAAGCAGGTCAACAAGATTGCAAGAAAGTGTAAAGATTTCTTCTTCGCACAATCATCTCATGTATCTAGACTGCTTAAAAAGTTCCAACCTTTCCATCCACATGTTTGTGACAACCTTCAACAAGCTATGCAACGCAACTTCTCCAACAAGGCAAGCAACTCATCAAGATGCAGATTCAACAAACCCTTTTCCCTCTCCCCCGAGGACTCAACGCAATTGAGAACATTTATTCCTAGGGAGGGAAGATTGATATAGGTGGATATCAGTGGCTACCCATCGTTTCCAACTAGCTCAAAACAATTTTCTGGCAATTTTGGTAATTTACTATTTTTAGCAGTTTTTAACTTTGGGGGCCATTTTGAGGGCCCAAATGAAGGATTTTGGGGATCGATATTCTCAATGATGGAAAAAGGCGTTGATTTATCCCCCTAAATGAATCGAATTGAATATACCTTTCCAATGAGCTATTGTGTGCCCCAAATGGAGATCGTATGCCAAAGTTACGCCCCCGGGAAGTTGATACACCAAACTACCCAAAACGGGGTCCAAAAAACTATTGCCTTTTCATCTTTTGGTGTTAGGATTTTAGATTTTCTTTAAGATAAAAATGCCTTTGGAACCTTATTGTAAAAAAATATTCTTGTGAATGCGAGTAGCCATCGCATCTCTTCTCAGAGATAAGCTGCCACCATTCTAGCGAGTCTTTCGCTCTGTATTTTTACAGTCTCTCTACATTTCTTTCATTAATAGAAATCAGGTATTATTGTATCTCTATGTTTATGGTTTCATCTCTAATGCATTTATGTTATATTATTGGATATCCACGATATCTATGTGCATCTATTTATTACATCTCCGCTCTCATTTCGTGCCGAAAATAATTTGGATCATCAACCTGGCAAATAGTTGATGTTCTCTCAATACTTGCATCACCATCCTCAAGTGTTGCTCATGTTCTTCTTCAGATTTTGAGTAAATAAGTATGTCATCAAAAAATACAATGACAAACTTATCCAAGTATTCTATGAAAATAACATTAATTAAACACATGAAGAATTCTGGTGCATTTGATAACCCAAATGGCACCACCATGAACTCATAATGACCATACCCTATTCTATATATGTCATACTAAGTCGTATTGACATGTCATTTGTGCCATCGGAAATATGGAAACAAACTCTTCACAATGATGCAGATTTCATGAGCATTGGAGAAATTTTGTTTTTGAGGTATCATATATCCTCCTAGATCATCAACCTTGCAAATAGTTGATGTTCTCTCAATACTTGTAGCACCATCCTCAAGTGTTTCTCATGTTCTTCTTCAGATTTTGAGTAAATAGGTATGTCATCTAAAAATCTAATGACAAAATTATCCAAGTATTCTCTAAAATTAACATTCATTAAACACATGAAGAATTATGGTTCATTTGATAACCCAAATGGCATCACCATGAACTCATAATGGCCATACCTTGTTCTGAAGAAAGTCTTGCAAATTTATTCTTCCTTAATTCTTACTTGGTGATAACATGACCTAAGATCAATCTTAGAGAATACATCAACATATTTCAGCTGGTCAAAGAGATCATCTATCCTTGGGAAATGATACTTGTTCTTCATAGTTACCGTGTTCAATTGTCTGAAGTGAATGCGAAGCCTCAATGTTCCATCATTTTTATTCACAAATAATATTGCGGCACCCCAAGTTGATACACTTGGGCATATATACCCCTTATTTAGAAGTTCCTCTAGATGAATTTTCAACTCCTTCAACTCTAGTGTACTCATCCTATAAGGAGTCTTAGATATTGGGGTTGCTCCATTCATCATATTTATGGAGAAATCAATATCTCTCTTGGGTGGAAACCATCGAATTTCTTTAAATACATCTTCACTCTTTTAGGATTGCATAATCTTCAATACTTGGTACTTTATCCTTAGTTTCCTTCTCCATATGTGTTGCAAATACTTGACATCCTTTCTAGACGTTTTTCTTCAGCTGCAATGCTGAAAATTCTCTGATGGTTACTACTCTTGGAATACACTGAACTATCCTCAGGTTTCCTTCTGCATCCAAGTAGGTAAAATACTTATTATAACAATCTAGAACAACATTATTTTGTTCGAACCTATCCATACTGATTAGGAAGTCATATGAGTTGAAAGGTGTGATATTCAAATGTTCCCTTATGATTAATCCATTCATGTCCATTGTGCATGTCTTTAACATATCATTAATCTTATTTCTATCTCCTACAGCGAGCTGCACCATCCAATGTTTACCAAGATTGCTTCTTGGAAAATGAAATATTTCCACCATCTTAGGATATAGATAACTATGATTATCTCCTAAATCAATCAAAATAACAATGGTTTGGTTGTTGATCTTACCTTCCACTTCAATCATATGTTATTGAAACTCAGCTTGCTTGTTATCTAGAGCTGCCTAGATCCTAGGTACATTTCTTCCCATGTCCTCCATTGTTTCAGCTTGTTGTACATTGTGAATAGTCCTCACTTTTTCACCTCTTTGAGGGAAATATATATATATATATATATATATATATGATCTCCCTCGCAACCCCAACATTGAATATGTGGTTTCCTTTGTCTTGTCCCCATTATCTCAGTCATTTTTTATTCCTTAAGAGCTGGTTGTCCTTGAGAATTATTTTGGAAGAATGGTGGCTTTTCCCCTTCCTCATTTGTTCCATATTTCTCTTCTCATTGTCTTCCCACACCTTTGGGAAAGTTGGTATTCCTCTATGTTGAACATAAAGGAATTTAACTCTCCCTATGGTTTCCTCTAATGTCTCGGGATCATCATATTGCATCTTGTCACTGATAAATGATGGAATCCCACTCAGGTATCTTGGAATCTGAACTTCTTCATCATTAATGAAGAAACATATTTTAGAATCTCTAAGAACCTCATTTCACACTCATCTATGGTTATACTCCCAAGATTGAGTTCAAATAACTCAATAACTCCTTCATCTTCTTATCATAGTATGATTTGGTTAAGTACTTATTTTGAAAATACCTTTTGAATTATCTCCAAGTAACATTTTTCTCATCAATGTGTTCCACTTGCAAACACTGATCCCACCACATTGATGTTTTTCCTTTGAGTTTATATATGGAAATTCTTCCTTCTGTCTATGAAGAGTAATTATGCAACTAAAAATACTTTCTCATTCCCAACAACCATGTCTCAACATCCTCATCACTCCTGTGTTCACCATCAAATGTAGGTAGTTTGATTTTATTCATTTCTCCCTGTAGCTTATCCACCCTGAACTTCTTCTTATGCTTCCTAACAGGGGATGGAATTGAACTACTATGTGTTCTCCTAGTTGAATTTCTTGAGGAGTAATGGTGATTCCTACCAACACTTCAAGTTCTTATCCTCTCATCATGAGATCAGTGACTCCCTGATTTTCTTGACTCTGTCTGTGTATCCATCTTCTTCTCTATTATGTCCAAGCTCTGCATTAACTTGATGTTAAGGCCTTTTTGTCGCTCCTTGACTTTCATAAGCTTCTCTTTATCATCTTTATAACTTTGGATATCCCTTTGCAAAATTTTTATGGTCTCTACCAAGTTCATTCTTTCTTCCTTTTCATATTCTCCATGCCCATTGGATTATGCTACTGCAGTATCCATGCCCATACCAAATTTTATACCTTCATGTTCATAATTGTAGGTCCCTTAGGCATCATCCATGTCTTGTTTTACTAATCTTCTTGCTAAATTTTTCTTACACTGAATTATGTTCATGGTTCTTCAAAATGTGTATGCAACAATATTTGTAAGGATATGAGAATTTAACAAATCCATCATTTTATACAACATTTTGTTATTCAAAATTTTATCAGAAATGATATTTTTTTTTATTTCTTATGAATTCGTAATATCTTTTTTATATACATTCTTGAGTGAAATCATGGACTCCGTTTTCCATGAATTCCTCATAACTAATTCCCATGCCCCCCTTCAAAATATTTGAGCAGGACGACTATTAATGGCATGACAATGAAGAGAATTATGTTAGCTCAAGAATCCTAGCTTCAATGCCCAACCACTGTCTGATTATATTCAAATTAGATCTTGACCGTTAAAAATATTTCACCATGATTCTAAGGTCTTCATTTCTTCGCTTCAAACTTATGCGGCCTCCAAAATACACTCTCGTGTTCTACCACCCTTAACTTGCTCCCATACTTAGAATATTTTCTTAAGTTTATCACGGTTTCATGAGTCAATTTCATTCATGTTATAACTTGTTCCTCCTCTAAAAGGCACTGTGTTGTTCCACTGTATCAATTATACACATATACTTAGTCATTTTCTTTGAGATATCAATGCGTGTTCACAATCATTTTCTCATGCGTCATCAACTCTGTGGTATCCTTCACACATGCGAAGTCTTGACACTTTGTCAAATTTAAAAATTCCACTGTGGGTTTGGGTGATCCCATATTTCTTTTAATCTTAGAACTCCATCCCCTCGTCTGATCAATCCTTAGGACTTGGCTGATTTTCCACTTCTTACAATAGGTTCATGTGTCCGCGGGGATACCATACCTCTTTCCCTACCTCTAATTCTCTTCGCACTTCGTGATAGATTAACACTTAGACAAATTCCATACCAGAGAATTTGCAAGGATTTTGGGTGAAGGCCAGAATGAAGATGTAATACAGAGAAGTGAGCTTAACGCCATGAAGGCTAGATTTTAGACAGATTTTAGATGAATTATGCTTCAACGTTGAGATAGTTTCTTCAACTTCCCATGAAATATTCTTCAAATGAAATGAAATTTCCTTGAAATTGTCTCTAGAGTTGGAATATTTAGCATTATGCATAGGTGCCAAGGCGGTGAGGTGGTGACGAGGTGGATAGGAAGCAAGATAAAGTTCAACGAGATGCAAAGATCGTGATAAGGTGTCCAGGCTGAAGCATAAAGTTGTCGGGAGATGAAGTTCAACAATTCCCATGATCTTATGTCGTTAACTATTTTCTACCCCTTTGTGTCGAGATTATTAATTGCTAGTAATTGCTAGCCAGACCTCAGCTTGACCTAGTAATTAAACACATTAAAAACCACATACCATTGTAGACGAGCATATATCTGCTAGTCTTCTCTCTTCTTGAGAACCCATCCACCTTATTTTTTTATGAACCACCATCATCTTGGCAGTAACAGATTCATTTCAACAACAAACAAAATCATCCAAAAATGATTTCAAATAATTAAAAAAAAAATCTATGTATAATGTCACACCTTGTGAACACTTCACAAATTTTTGGTCAACGACTACACTAATACGCAGTAAACCAACATATTTATTTCTATATACCATGTCGTGGTAGGAAGGTATAATAAGATATTGTTTGTTTGAAATATATTTTTAATACAAAGATGCAATTTTCAGACCTCAACACCATTTAGCATAAGGAAATAATACACTCAGTACCTGATGGACTTGTGTTACAAAGATAGAGGTAACTAGAAATTTCTTTTGAATCAGAGTATATATAGAATACTAGTTGACCATATTCTTAGCATTTACCTCATGGTAATCTATTTGCGGGTCTTTAAGCCACTGAATACGTTCAATTGTGAAGAACTCAAATAAATTACATTTAGTTAATTTACATTATCAATAATGTAGTATTCTATTTTTTAATTTTGTCATGCTACTTGTTAGTACCATATTTGTTCATGCCAATGATTTGAAGGTTCATCAAGGTTATAAGGCTGATATTTATCAATTTGAAGGAAGAATTCGATATTCCAGAGCCTCTGAATAATCAAGACTGAGTTTACTTCAAGGAAAATTAAAGAAATGACAAGAAATGCATGCCCTTGTGTGCATAAAGAAAAATTTAAACACTTGGGCGCTTATCAGAGGTAAAAATGGGTTAGCCCGCCCTAAAAGAGCTTATGTTGATTATCCAAGGGGCTTACCATGAGAGCACAAAATAGAACATAGGAGCTAGTAAGAAGGTGGAGCCTGACTAATGTGATGGTTGCTTAGAAGCATATCAACGTCGGGGATATCATTGAACCAAAAAAAATGCACGGGTTTTAACATAATGGGCCATCATTCCACCAGGATTCAATTGCAACAATTCTCGATATTTCTCTTGGTTCGATCACACGTGAGCTTGCTAGCAGGAATATGAAAATCCAACCAGCAACTGCCACATGGATGGGTGGAACCCATCGGAGACATAGGTCAGCAGCCCGAAGCTAGGTGAAACATGTTGCCCCTGCCACATCAGAATCAATGTGAAAAAATAGAAACTTCCCATGTGTTAGCGAGACCCAGTTGACGTCAAAATGACATAGTCACAACTTAAAGGTTCTGGGTTTGTTCGTTGAGCCAAATCTACGACTCCCATTGGTTTGAAGAGAGAGATCAATGGTCCTTATTAAACAATCCTTAGCCATTTATCGGAGTTCTATGGAGCCAAATAAACAACTCTCGTTGGTTTGAGATAGATTGTTAGGATCATACCGACCATTGACGCATTAGTGGATCACATTCTCCCATTTCCCATGATGCCGAGATACATCAACATGCCAGCAGATTTTTGTTAGAGCCAGCCAGTAGCTTCCATGTGGACAGGTGGAGTACATTGAATACATAGGTCAAAACCTCGAAGTAGGATGACACATCATATCCCCTGCCACATCAACATCAATGTGGAACAATATGAGATTTCCACATGTATAAGATGATGTCATCATGAATATGTCCATGGCTTAGTCGATTTTTTCAATTGGTTGATCAAAATCAATGGATATCACTCATTTGAGATCAATGGTCAAGATTATATCGGGCCACCAGAATCTACTTGCAACACTTCTCTAGAGTGGCCCCAATTCGATGACATATCATCATGCCACCAGAGCTTTTTCAAGGATCGATGACACAAATTCAACACTAGATCGACGAACTAGATTAGATACCGCCCCACGGATCACTGGACCACCGAGCTATAGAATCCAATGATAGTCCCCAGATTGAGCTTAATCCGGTGACATGTCATCATTCTAGTATGGAATCTTCAGGACAACTAGAGACTACCACATGGATAGGTGGAACCAACTGGAGATATGTGTCATCCCTACCACATCAACATCAACGGGGACTAATGTAGGGATCCCACTCATCCATGATGATGTCAACATTACCTTATTTATGGAGTTTTGTGGAGCCAAATTGACGACTCTCATCGGTTCAATATTGACGTACAAGATAATACTTATCATCGTACCATTGGGCCATCGGTGCATTAGTTGAGGAAGTCCTCCCTTCTCTCCCGATATGAGATACGTCATCATCTAAACATATTTTCGATACACATTTTTTTTTAATTTCATACAGTCTCCGTCAGTATTTCGATGACAGAGTCGTTTCTCTTTCAACGATAGGTCGATCTTAATTAAATATTGGGTTGTTGTTCTTTCAATGAAAGGTGGTTCTTTATAAACGAAATTCCATGATTTTTATTGTTTATCTTTCAATGCATGGTCATATTTGATTGAAGTTCAGCCGACAACTATTTCGATGAACAATCATTGCTCTATCTAGAAATGTTCATGGTTTAGTCATTGCAAATTCGACCAATGGTCATTGCTTTTCCATGGAATATTCATGTATTATTCATTTCTCCTTCGACAAACCTTTCGAAAAATGTTCTTGGATTAGACATCGCTCTTTCAACGAAGCTTTCGACAAATCTTCATGGTTTAGTCATTGCTCTTTCAATAAACATTTAAAAAAATGTACATGGATTATTCGTTTCTCTTTCAACGAGTTGTTCGATGAAACATCGTTGTTGTTGTGAGACGTAAGTTTCCAAAACAACGAGAGGATCTGATTAATCATTGTTTTGACCCTCTAGCGATGACAAAAAAGGGTTCAAGTTTTCGTCTGAAGACTAATTCTATACCGATGAATATTTCGTCGGATGATCGACTAATTGTTTCATTAGAACAATAGTGAGACTAACGATGAACGTTTGTTCATCGAAAGAGAGTCGAGAGTCAAAATATTAACGATGAAAATGAGGTTCATGATTTCGTTGGAATAGTGATGTGTTCGTGACGCAAACTTGTCGATCAAGTGTTGCAAAAGTGGACCAATGTAGTAGTTCCCTATATTTTACCAACACCTATTGGAAGCAAGCACTCATTCCCTAGTTTCTTCAACTACAATGGAAATTATGTTGCAATATCTTGGTTTGCCAGCTTCATCTGGAAGGAGGCTACAACCTCCTTTGCAGGCTCCAACCTACCCTAGCACCACCCAACCTCCTTTTTTATGGTAAGTAGTTTAATCTTCAAATCTTCATAATCTTTTTTCGATTCTGTTGCATATCTTCATTTACTTTCTTGGCATCTTACTCTGTTATTGATCTTCATATTTCATGCTCAGAGACATACCTTCTTTCAACAAGACTTCATGCTCAGAGACACACCTTCTTTCAACAACATTTCATGCTCAGAGACACACCTTCTTCTAATGGTCATGTGCAACTGAACAATTGCACCTCTTCAATATAGGAATGTATATCTTCATTATAAGTATGTGTCTTTTCAATATAATAAGCCATTGCGACTTTTAAATCATATTTATATGAAAAGGCATATTCTTTTTGAAAAGTCACGACCTTTTTAAATAATAAATGATTTTGCCCCCTTTTTAACCTTTTAATTCACTTTTTACCTTACCATGGGTAAATACTACCATGTTTTTCAAATACCATGTGCACATACCATGTGCATTTTCACTTTTACCCTTTTTTCTTTAATTCAAATTCACTTTTACCTTTTTATCTAATCCAACTTCACTTTCATATTTACTCCTCTTTTATGTAAACATCACTTGCACCTAACTTTTCAACTTTTGTTATTTATTAAAGTCATATTTATATTTAATCCACTTTCATTTCCACTTTTCCGTAAAGTCCATTTCCACTTACCTTTTCCACTTTTAGATTTATTAAAGTGATACCAAAGTCATATTTATATTTAATCACTTACTAACCTTTGACATATATTTGATCACTTACTAACCTTTGACATCAAAGACAATTTATTCAACAATTGACTGCTTGAGTGGATCTAACCATTGGTGGTTGCTGGAAATTGTTTGGGTTTGAATATTCATCCAACCTCAGCCTCACAAGAATGATGACCAAAAGTTGTTACGAAATATCGAATATCATGTTGATATGACAGACTCAAGGGTTCTCGATATTGCATCAACAGTTTCCCCTTCGACTACACTCTAAAATGATAGTGCACAAGAAAGTATTCAAGAGGGAGACTCGTCATTATTCATTTTTTTCATCACGATCTTGTCTCAACAGAATATACAGTCACGAGGACAACTTGACTCAACCAGTGTAGTAATTGAAATTGTCTCATCCTTTTAAAGCACTCAACCAGATGATACCTTGGAGTCTCGTAGTCCACTACATTCATGTAATTCAATATTCATGTAGCTTTCACTGCAATTCCATGTCCTAATTCACTATGGTACTTTTTTTCTTCATGTTGACATCAATGCCAACACGATACTTCCATCAACATATTTGAGTCTGTGTTCGAACTGACCATTTCAACAATAGACAAGTTTTATCTGCAAGAATCGTTAAGTACTAGACATTATGAAGACAAAATCATGATGAAATGCAACAAGAATGAAAATAAGAAGATGCAAATAGAAGACATAGACAAATGGTGAAAGAAAAAGTAAGAAGACTTGAGATAAAGAGGTAAAACATAAGATATGCATGGTGATGAGATGCAAATGGATTTATCTTTAGGGCATATGTGATGGGCTTGTATTTTGTTGGGGATTTAATAAATCATTTTGAATGCTTATTGTACCTAAGATGAGATGTTGTAATAATACATATGTGTTGCAGGGTGTGCATGATCGGTTGCACCCGAAATCCCAAAAGTTTTTGGTCCAAGATGTAAAACTTAGCCATATGCAAGTTGAATTCCCCAGGTGTTTGTAAGTCTTGTTGAGTTAGGCCTACATGCATTAGTGTGTAACACATATATTCATGTAGCATGTATCTATCTTATGTATCGAAAGGATGTGGCAGCAAGTTGTCGAATTAAACACTCAGATAGGTATGGGGGTGGCAAATGGACATGTAATCTAAACTTGATGAATGTCGAAGAAGAAAGAGTCTTCAATTAAGAGGGGAATGTATAAAGTAATCTATGAGTGTGATTTGTTGGGACAAGGTTATGATTAAGAGAGAATCTAACATGTTGTTGAATTATGTAAATGAAAATGATTCCTAGAGAAATGGCGAGTACAATGGGTTGCACTCGTGTATCTGAGTAGATTGATTACTTTTTATATGGACATCGATAATCAATTTTTATGCAAGTACAAAAGAAGAGGCAAAAAAATTCATGAATAAATCCTAGTGTGATGAAATCCTAAGTAAATGTATTAACCGTGAATTAGTTTCCCCATCATGACGGTTCATGGTCATCCAAAATCACTTCTATGTGAGGTTCGTAGTCATTGGAAACCACTTGTCATGACAAATGGAAGCTTTTGGTCATCCAAAACCACTTGACATGACAAATGGAAATTTGTAGTCAGTTATAAACCACTTGGTGTGATGGCTCGTGGTAAGCCAAAACCTCTTGAAAATTGTAATAGTTAGGAGTAAGCCACAAATTCCCAAGGTAATTTATGATGAGGGAATTCAATCAAATAAAGCAAGAGAGTGAATCTCATCCATATGAAAAACAAATTCTCAAGATAATACAAGCCAAAGGATGAAGACTAGAAAAGATAACGAGGATCATGAAGACGAAGGCAACAAAAATGAGCACAAGAATATAGGAGATAAACATTAAGGGGAGTGTTAGCCATAATGTTTATCTTGAACAAGTGTCATTGTAGAGTAGAGAAATGGGATTCTACATGTAACTAAAATCTTCTATAAATTAGGAATTTGTTGAATGAGCCATTAGCTGGTTGAGACATTATCTAATCCTCTCCTTCTATATTTAGGATAACAATTTGTGAACTCTTTATAATTATCAGAGACATTATCTAATCTTCTCCTATATTTAGAATAACAATTTGTGAACTCTTTATAATTAAGTAACACACTCTTGTAATTGTATTTAGTTTTTCATAATAATTTTTTCTCCCGTATTTTATTTCCATCATCTTGGTTAATTAATTTCACATTAAAACATAACCTACAATTCTAACATGTCTGTACGTTGTTTCAAACCCGGTGGAAGTTTTAGATCACATTTATACAAATTTGGAATTTGTAATTCCCATTGATAATTTTATGTTACAGAGTGAATAAGTGATCCTTGTTATAAAATCCTTAAAATTTAAACAAAAAACAAAACAATTTCAACAATGGTAGACAGACACAAACTAAGATATTCCGAAACCACAACCAAAGGCAGAGCCCTGTAATAAGAGCTGACTTAATGCGCATAACGACAATAATACCTAGACTTAACGCGCATAAGCCCCAGGAAAACGAGACAGTTACAGTTGCGGGGTGAAGTTCTTGCGCATTAGGCCCTTAACAGTGACTGCAATGATTRCTTCCAGATGGAGAGGGAGGGRAAAGTGGTGGACGCCTCGCAGTTGTTGTTCGCATTTTCCTCGCATTCATTCCTTCCATCAAWAMCTTCATYGGCAATCYCCCACCTTTCGCATATTTCATTGATACCTCTGGAAAATTATAAAAATACATATCTAATCAAAGAGCTAATGCGGATCGCGAGGAAAAACATAAATTTAATTTGGCTTGGAAACTCAATACTATGATTCATACCTGTTGATGGATTCAAATCATTATCGTGAATAGCAGAAGAGAAAGAAGCAGCTACCATTCGAGCTTTGGTTGTGGCAGGAAAGAAGACCAATTCAAGGAGAGAAAAAAGAGCACATGAGTATAGAATTAGAACCAAATAACCTGCGCTCCATCACTAACTTTACTTAAAAAAAATTATCTCCTTTTTGTTCCCTCTTCCCAACTCACCTTCTTCTAATCGCCACTTTATAAGGGTTGAATGAATTCAGTATCTTTTTTATACAACGTGGAAATCTAACGCTTTGCAGGGAGGGTGTTGACAGGAATATGTCTTCATTTCGAGCCGCCCTGCCAGTGTGTATCATTTCACAGTTCCATGCAAAAGTATAACTATATATCGTTCGCCGTAAAAGACTTTGGAAGATTCTTCAACGTCTCATAATACGTGAGTCGAAGTCGGTGACTAAGTTCGCCCAAAAAGATTTGAAAGATCCTTCCACGTCCAAAAAGCCTCCGTCGCCCTCCTTTTTCACGGCCTCGCGTACTTTCTTTCATGGAAGGAGGTCCCGCCAGCTCTAGGATCGATGCCCTTCTCCAATATAAGGTGTCCTTACACTTTTTCTTTTGTTTTTTTCTAGGGAATCGTTAATGTCTTTGTTGTTGTTTTGTTGTTTCCACATGCATGAGTTGAATTTTTTTAAAGTGGATATGTTGATTTGTTGTGATAAGGTTTAAAAGTATCAAATTTACTAATTATCGAACCTTATTACTTAGAAAAAATAGGAGAATCATTAACAAGAATAAAATATTTTTCAAGGCAAGCAATATCTACCAATATCCAACTTGCTACACAACATTCAATATTGCAACAGATGATGCATAAATAGTTGAATCTGAATATTGTTCAAATTTGACTACCTATGCACTACCCTTGAATGTTACACAACATAGTAGATATTGGTCACCAAATTAGTACATAACGATTACCATTAAACTCTCATTCAAGGGCGCAGTGATCAAAGGGAATATGGGAGACGGAAACCTATAGTATTCTAAAATTTACATGGTAAATGAAGTGCTGTAGTAGTAAGTGGTTCATAGGTCGTCGGATTTGAATAGCAATTAAGATGCAACAACCCATAACTAACCACTGAAGCATTCAATGATGTTTAGATTCGATGGTCTATACACTACCCTTGAATTTTGCGTAACAGAGGAAATATTGCTCACCATAATAGTACAAGACGACTACCATTAGACACGCTTTCAAGGACACTGTGATCAAAAGGAATCTGGGAGAGCAAAACTCGCAAAATTTGCATGGTAAATGAAGCCTCAACTCTCTTCGCAATGGCACTAAAAGGCATAGTAGAACAATTCAAAATCTACAAATAAAATGGTTTTTGTATGTAGGGTCAATGGATTATGTCGGTAGATTTTCAACAACGAAACTCTTATATTTGAATATGAAAAATAAAGGGAGAATCCTACTTTCATGCACTAAAGGTTTCTTTATAGTGGAATTTAGCTTGGTTAAATCTAGAGATAAGATCTTAAGTTCTAGACCATGATTTTGGTGTAAAATGAGACGCTACATTTAGCACTAAACTTTAATCTTTAATTTAGATTCAAACTCCCTCTCCTATTCTATAGTATTTTATAGTGTGGGTTAGATTGTCAAATTTACCATTACACTTTTGGGGCGATGATTTACTCAAGGATATTGAAAGCCTTGTGAAAGTTCCACTTCAACGGCATTGAGACAAAGCATAGATAGTGAGGCATATCACTATCTATGTCCATATATGTGTGAATATGGACTATAGAAAAGTCTTTCCAACAAAACTCAAACTTGTGGCAAAGGATTACATTTGGACTCAATGAGTGCACTATGAGTAGGTTTCCTTTTGGTAGCAAATATCAACTACCCCTTCCCTTATATATGACTAAGAATATTTAAATTTTATGTCAACTTTGCTTTGAAACATGGCACATTTTAGCATTCTGTACTAAGTCCCCAAATGTAGGGTGAGCAAGAAAATCACAACAGAAACCCACTTGGTGGGAAAGAGGAATGGAGTACCATCACTTGATTAGGAAGGGCCCTCCTGAAGTTGTCTAGTTCACTACATCTTAGCTTATTTTACAGACACTTTCATCTCTAGGGAAGTTCATTGTCTAATAAGGAAAGAATGTTGTGCCTTTTCCACTTCCCAAAGACCCTATGTGAAAATGACCTTAGCCGGTATGGATT
>ML802912.1:295699-314107 GCA_009831015.1 Picea engelmannii
GGGGGGGGAGAGAAAGGGAGAGGGAGATAGAGGAGGGGAGATAATTGTTATAGGGAAAATCCCCCTAATCTAGGTCTAGTGACTAGGAAGAGTCTTGACACCCTAAAACACAAAAAATATTCTATTCTACCCGAAGCCACACATAACCTTATGATAATTAAGGGAAGATAAATAATATAGAGATGTTTACCTTAAATCATTTTGGTTGATGTTGATCCCTTCCGATTGTTGTCCGCTCAAAGACTGCAAGCCTCCTCCCAAAGATGGCCTGAAACAATGCTACAGAACAATCTAGGACAACATATACTTAATTATCAAGATTATCTAAGAGTTAGTTATTCATGAAAAGATTCATAAACATAAACGCATTGACTTAGGATCTGGGAGAAGAAATTTTCTTGTTTATTAATACCAAAATTGGAGGTTACAACCTAAAATTTGTTGGTGTCGCTCCACGAGCCTCGTCTAGATTACTCTACTATGTCTCCAAGTGCATTGCTCCAAATACAATCTTCACCACCAACATGCCAATACAAGGGGAAAGGATGGATGGTATTAGGAAGATAGATCGAGGGGAATGTTGAGGTAAAACTCAAAGCAAAATGCAGAAAGCTTGGCAAACAAAGGGAGAAAATTTGGAATATTTTTCTTGCCTCTAGTTTGAGATATCCAAATAACCCCCCCTAGGGCCCTATTTATATGAGACAAATATGGTTAATTTGTTTCCATAAGGGATATAGGAGGTAATATGGTTTCAAAACCTAAGATAGCCCATAAACTCTGTCAGAAAGCGTGAATTTATAATTTTTTGTCACTTTTTAGAGTACACGCGTGATTTAAGTAGTGAAACAAGTGTATGTATGTAGAATTTTAGGTATGAAGCTAGCGTATGTACATGTTCTGCCTATACAACAAGGCGTGTATGCCAAGAAAAAAATTGTTTTTTAAGAACTCCATTAGAATGGGTTGGTATATGTATGAATGAGTGTGCCAACATCAAGTATGCATAGAAGTGGAATTTTGAGCTATAACAGATGCCCCCTAATGTGTGAGGTTAGAAGAGAAACTGATGGTCGAAATAAATTACAACATCTTTACCAATGTAGGAAAGCACTGGAGTCAAGTAAACCCAAGTGCATATCCATGAGCGCACCATATAAAATAAGATAATAATAATCACCAACGTAGGAATTCCCATTCTTGGGACAAACTAAGAATGGTTGCCAATAAGGTACATTGCAGATCCATGTCCTATATAGTAATCATGGAAACATGACCAATGTCTATTCCAATATAAAGTGTAGATGCGAACAATACACGATGGATATACATCTCAAAATCATCAGAAGATGTACAAATACAATGAATCTTCAGGAGGCATTAATGCCTATGGTTGGAGATGATAACTTCATAACTCGAGTAAAAAATTCAATATCTTCAAAAATTAGGTAGGAGTACAATAGGAGTGTAACACTCACTACTATGACATATTCAAACTGTCGTCATTGAAACAATGGATGACCTTGATCATCATACATAGAACTTCATTAATTATGAATGTGAACTTGACAAGACTCTCGGGATGGCTGACTCATGAAGGTCAAGATATGTATTACAGAATGGTCGACTCGGGATGTAAAAATTCCCCTTGGACAAGAGCACGATAGATTAAAATACTTAGGAAACATGTTATTTACATAATTCTATGGCACAGGAGGCACCAAAAACTCTCCATATATTTGGAAGAACCAAATGGAGGAGGACATAGCACTATGTAACGAGAACAACATCCTAAGTCCATACTAGATCCTAATGCTTGCAGAAAAAACATAAGGATGTGCTATGTCAAAGGGTGACTAAATTGATTCCAACAAAAGAGAATGTTTTCCCATCCCCTCTTTTTGGAATATTTGATTTATTTGTATTTTTCATGTATTTACTGAGATTGTAAAAGAACAAAAGAATGCTACGTTACAAAGGATGAATGAGTGTCATGGGAAAGAAAACCAATTCTAAACGCATGGAACATACTGATGCTCAGTGCAAGGAGACATGCGTAGAAAAAGGACACTTGGGAAAATTCATCCATGGGTCAAGGTGTCTCCCGAGGTGTACCTTTTTCATAAGTAATCTATTGGCTAGAAAAAGAGGTAAAATTATGCAAAATAGATATTCCTTCTAGACCAATTAAAGAGTGTGAAAGGAATAAGGTCACTCAACAATGTTTTCGTATTTAGGGAGTCTAAAAAGGGATTAAAGAAGACTCCAAGGGGTTTCTTTTTTTGTAAATAATCTCCAAGGCCCTGAAAATAGATAAAACAAAACTAGGGAGAATGGCCCTTTCTCACAAATTTAGTCCCTCGGGCCTAAAGAAGGGTTAAACTTACACTTGATAATACTCTCCTAGCAAAGCGTAGCTCCTAAGGAATATCGTTTTTGTAAAACTAGCCATCTAGATCGAAAAGGGGTTAACTATCATCAGACATATTTGCCTTCAAATTTTAGTTTGACGAGTGTGAAGGTCAACAAGATCGCTCAACAATGTTTTCAGTTTTAGAGGGTCTAAAAAGATCTTAAAGAGGACTCCAGGGGGGGATCCTTTTCTTAATTAATTTGAATGAGGCTGAAAAGAATAAATAAATTCTCGTTGGATGTCGCTTTCAAAGTTAAAGTGAGCTTGAAAGACAGCAAACCATGCTCGTAGGGATTCCCTCGGGTACATTCTAGAAAACGATGAAGAAAAAATGAGGCTTCAACACAAAGTCATGGCGGGACTAAAAGGACTCCCAAGCCTATAGGGAGCTCACATCATGGATGCGAAAATGAAAGACAAGGATCTACCTAGGGTATCCATGGAGGAAAAGGCTCTACCACCTAATTATGACACTTGAAAAGTAGCATAGAATTTTTTGTGTCACAGTTCGGTGGGGTTGATCCTATGGAAAAGTGGGAATCATCCTTAGAATGCAAAATGCAAAGCGGTGGAAGCGTATCCTAAATGTAAAGGGAGAAATCTTGACTTTGTCACAAGGTCAAAAAGGTAGTACTCATTCATCAAATAATACCAAATCCAAAGGAACAATAAGTTTAAAGGACCAAAATATCACCAAGTAGAATCATACCACCCATCGAGAAACAATATAGAATAAATCGGGGTCAAAGTAGGTAAAAAATGGCTCACAAATATATAAATAGGAGTAGAAAGAGTCATTTTTACCATTGCACTTTGAAAATTGCCAAAAATAACAAAAAAGGCTCTTCCTTCAAATCGACATTTAGAGAGCTTAAGTGGAAGAAATCAACTCATTATTGGGCCAAGTAAGTAGTTTTTCCTTTTCCTAGCAAATTCATCCATTCATTTCATGCTTTAGATGTATTTGGGGGTCGCGTGCTCTCAAACATTGGCTCCACTATGCGTGTATGTATACTTTTCACAATCATTGCACATGCGTATGCTAACTGAGATACTATCAACAAGCATATATACATGACTAATACCAAACAAGGGCGCGTACATGCTTCAAAATTTTGAAAAAGAGAGACACTAACTCCAAAAATGTTTGGCATGACAAAGGATGTATGTTCATTGGAGGGAAAGAGAACATGAGGATGTTTATCAAATGGTTAAGGAAAACCTGGTGGTAGTGGACACATTAAAACAATGCGGGCTATGGAAATATTTCCAATTTCCCCTTATGAGAGATCAACCATGATTGTTAAACCATCTGGTAGAGTACTGGAATCGAGAAGCAAATAATTTCATGATAGAGGGCCAATAATTAACACCCACCACTGAAGACCTATACTTATTGACCGATCTCTCTAGGAGGGGTGAAGTTGTTAACTTGGATAAATTCCCTCCCAGGCCATACCATATAGCCCATTACATGGATATGCACCATGAGGTCGACACAGAGAAGGTGGGGTCTCAAGTGTCAATACATAAAATTGAGAATCTGATCTTGAGGGTGGTACTCTATATGATTGAGAAGGTGTTAGGGTTCACTTCCCTACACCATGATTCATGGGCCTAGATGCATTGCATTATGCAATGCTTGCAGCCAGTTATCTTCGATTGGAGCACCAAAATTCTCAATTACATGAAAATCAAGTTGACTGAGTGCAAGCTAAGGCAAAGGAGGAAATTCATATTTGGAACAGTGTTGTGCACAGTCTTTTTCTAAAGAGTTCCAGGGATGATTCTTATGGAGGTTCCATGGGTGCACATAGCCTCCTTTCTAGCACTGTGTAGATGGGATGCTATGATGTTGCGCCAGGGAGGAGGAGGAATACATGAGGCATATGATGACAAGTTCTTTGAGTGGTGGAAACTCCATATTACAACCATCGAGGAATGCCCATATGTTAGTATCATTTTCCTGAGGGACTCAGATGAGACTATGCCCCCTGGTGCAACATGTGGTGACATAGGTACTTACTTCCATTTTTGAATTTTAAAATTTTAAATTTTCAATTTGATAGAAGAAAAGAAAACATGTTTTTGGTAACATCACAATACTAAATTTCAACCTATTATGTACAGATTTGGGGCCAGTATGATCAACAGACTTCCCTCAGACCCAATGTCATCTGCAAGAGCAGATTCAATCGGGGGGAGTCATAGAAGAGGAAGGGACATCATCAACAGAAGATGAGAGGGTCCTGAGGCAGGTAAAGAGAAACATGACATCCCTCACCCATGGTGTGCCTATGGTGTAGATCAAGGATTTGTCGCCATCCATGCAGACTTAGGTAGAGGGAATACCTCGGGCATGGGTCCAGATATTCCGGCATCTAGCCAACATCGTTTTCTATTATACCATGGCCAATAGGCCTAGAGCTTAGAGTAGATTTGGACATTATGCGTTCCTATAGCACTCTTTTTGTATCTCCCATATGTATTGAGAGAATAATCCCAATTGTGTATTATTGATACTTTTGAGGTCTTATGGCCCACATTTTTCTACTGTGACATTATTTTGGGCATATTATATATATATATATATATATATATATATATATATATATATATATACGTGTTTTTTACTTATGGATTAAAAACAATTTGTACAAATGTATTTACATGTGTGTGAATGTGTGTGATTTTATATTTATGTGTGTGCAAGATTCCAATCTAATGCATGATTAGAAAATGCATCATTTAGTTGATTATATCTCCTAGGAACATGAATATAAGTGATATAATCAAAATGGATTTCAAAGAGATGTACCCTAACGAATTTTCAGTGAAGGATGGGATCATAGATACGATACACTCAATTTAATTGTGACACTACCATCTCAGCATCCATATGAACACGGAGGTGATAAATACCATGTGACAATGTGTCACGTAGTAATTCTATTAAAACACTATACTCAGAAACGTTATTGGTTGCCTCTCCTAGATAGACACCTCCAGAATAAATCAACTGACTAGTGGGAGTGAAGATCACCCAAGTTGCAAAAGAAAGCCTCTAAGTGTGGCAACTAGCACCTTCCATGGACCCAACATAAACCTCAGATTCACTTGACATCTTCCACAATGAAGAAACACAATAAATTGCACGTCCATAAAACAAAAAGATACTAAAATGTATAAATAAAAATAAGCATTATATACAAGAAGTCACACTTAGGTGACCAACCAAAGAATAATACTTCTTAAGGTAGATCCCATTTCTAATCTCATACAAAGTATTATCTTCAAAGTCAACCAGTTGATAAGAACCTTTTTCGAAGACTTTCTTAACAATGAATGGTCCTAACCAAATGTGTTTAAATTTTCATGCCCCCAAGGGATCTTTATCTTGATCATAGACCAATACAAGATTGCCTTCAAAGAAAATTCTAGAGTGGACTAACTAATCATATTAACACTTGACATTTTTTTTGTGAGCCTTGTTGGCCAAGGTTGCATCTCAATGTTGCTCATCGCATTGATCAAGATATAGGAGACCCAATTCAAGTGGAGTTGTGTCAGGAAGTAATTCTACTGCCAAATTAAGAGAGGGAACATGGAACTCTACAGGAAAGACTTCCTCCAGCACATAAACGAGTTGGAAATGAGAGAAACCAATAACATTCTTGACTAAAGTTCGATACGCCCAAAGTGTTGAGTACATCATCAAATTCCAATTCGACTTGGATGAATTTTGCATCTATTGGAGAATAGTCTTGAGAGACTTATCGACATCCTCCACCTAACCATTCGCCTATGGATGGTAGGGTCATTAATTTTCTTTATTAAACCTAAGTTTTGATGTTAACTTAGCCATCATCTTATTCTGGAAGTGACTTCCATGGTTTGTGACAATCTCCTTCAGAATACCCAACCTAGCTACAATATGGTTAAAAATGAAAAGCACAGTAGTTTCTCCATCATTACTAAGTGTTGGCATGGCCTCGACCCACTTACTGAAGTAGTCAACTGCACGATGATATAAAAATTCCCCCTATCTGAATCTGGGTGGCATGTAGTGAAATCAATCCCCCACTTAGTGAAGGAACCAACAATAATATCTCCTAACATGGGAGTAGGGTGTGTCTACATATTCCTAGAGAGTATCTAACATGGGTGATAGTTCTTGACCATCTCTACAGAATATTTAATCAACGAGGGATAGAAATATACATCACGATTAATTTTTTGGGTTGTTTCCAACTCAGATAAGTGACCTCCACATGCTCCAATAGGAAATCCATTAAACACAATCTCTGCCTATTCATTTGTTAGACAATGATGAAGAACACAATCAAATCCTCAACTATATAAAGTAGCGTCGATGATAAGATATTTTTGTGCCTGATGGTGTATCCATAGACACTCATCATGAGAAGAAGAGGAAGGAAACTTCAAAGTCTGAAGATACATAAGTATATCTCTATACCAAGGGTCTAATGATGCAATAAGGAAAAGATCCTCATTGATCAAAGAATATTTTGGAAAATCATTTCCAATATCAACCAGAAGCTATGGAATTAATTCATCAAAGACCAAATACTTCTTATACTTTTCCAAAACAAAGTCCAAATAAAATTATTGAAGAATGACTATCCATCGACTAATATTCCCATCGATGACCCATCGTGTCAATAGATATTGAAAATGATTCATGATGACTACGACGATGGTCTTATGAAGTAGAATATAATGAAGGAACCTTTGGAAAGCATGGATAACTTCCAAATCCATTTTCTCAACACGATTGTAGTTGAGTTCAAATCCAACTAAGCCTCATCTAAGGTAGTATGTAACATGCTCCTAGAGCATGTCATCCTCTTGGACCAAGAACATACTAATAGTAGACTCTACTATAGGAAGGTACAACAAGAAATCCTTTCCATGATATGGAGGACTGAGCAGAGGGGAAGATGTCAAGACATGTTTCAATTATAGAAAGAGTGTTGAGCCACTTCATATCAAAAGAATGGCACCCCTTTTTTTAAGAGATGCATGAACCCTTTAGTTATTTCCGCATAGTTGGCAAAAAATCGTCAAAGAAAGGTATATTTCCCTTGTAGACTTTGCAGTTGAGGTATTGTGCGTGGGGGATGCAATTGAACTATTGCCTCAACCTTTAAAAGATTGACCATGATCCCTTTATTGGACATGATAAACCCTAACAAACATCTTGATGTTACACAAAAATTACACTTGTTCAGATTTAGGCAAATCCAATAGTACTAACACCTCTCAAAAATAGGTCGTAAGTGGGTGGGATGATTAGATATCTTACGAGAATGTGATTCCATATCATCAAGATACACCTCGACGATATACTTGAGGTCGTGGAAGGAGAACGACATGGCCTGCTGAAAAGTAGCTCCATCATTTTTAAGGCCAAAAGGAATTTTTCTGTATGAAAACGTACCCCAAGGACATATGAATGCAGTCATATGTTGATCCTCAGTTTTGATTTGAATCTTGTTGTACTTGGAAAAACCATCCATAAAAGAATATACTTCACAACCCACACATTCATCGACAATTTGATCAATGAATAGGGTTGGAACATTATCTTTTGGGAAATATTTATTGAGATCTCTAAAGTCCATGCACACACGAACTGTACCTTGATTTTGGTTGACAGGAATAGGGTTTGACACCCATTCCCTTAATTGAACTGGGTAGATGAAACCGAATTTAATTAGTTTCTCTACTTCAGCCTTGATAGCCATTTCCTTGGGACGGTTGACTAGGCGAAACTTCTTTCGAACAAGAATAACATCGAGGTAAGTCATAATCTTGTGTTTGACTATTCGAGGGTCAATGCCTGACATTTCCTCATCAAACCAGGAAAAAATGTCATGAAAATATTTAAATAATTCAATGTGCACCTAAATCTCCTTGGGGGAAAAATCTTTTTTGATGAAGACATTTTTAATGATGCCAGGGGTTCTAAAGATGTCAATTGGTATTGTTTCAACTATACTTTCCATGTTTCCCTTGCAATATATTCCTTTCATGGATAGAAGGTTAACAAGAGAAGAGGCATCTCCATTCATGGTCATGGTGAACTCTCCTACTTCTACTCTCCTAATATTGGGTAAAAAATAAGAGCTATGGTGAAGATCATCCCAAGGTCTATCCAATCCATTCATCACCTCCAAAATCACCTCATTAGAGGGAAAGAGAAATTCCAAAGGATTGTGAGTAGTAAGAGAGTCCTGAGACCAAATAGGCTTGAGAACATGATCTATCTCTTGAGGGGGAGTCAGATCAGGGTTGGCCAAGGTTTCTTGGACAATGTTGTATGCAACCTCGGCTGCAGATAGGGGAATAACTACTTTAAAATAACTAAATTCCATAGATCACTAGAATAAATCGTTCAAAAAGAAGCTACTTTAAATATTGCAACCTTCAACTGATCAGGGACAATCTAAATAAACTTGACATCATTCGAAGGTGGAAGATAATAAAAATTTCCCCTTAGAGATGGAAAATGTTTGGCACCTAAGTTGATAGTACCTGGCTGCAGGTTGTCAATCATCGAGACCGTGGACACCCTCGATGAAGGGTTAGGACGAGATAAGGATAATTGATCAACGGTTATGATCCTGCCTTCATGAGGAAAATATAATACCTAAAAAATGTTGGATGCAACCATTGTCATAGAATAGGTCCAATTTCATCCTAACAAAAGGTTTTAGTCGAGAGGCGCATCAACTACTTCTACTTCAATGCACATAGTTTTTCCATGCAACTACATAGGGAAGGAGGGGATTATTCCATGTGGTCTAAAAGAGCGGTTTCCAAATGTAGTTAACAACATTGGTGAAACAGGAAACTCGGGTTGGCCAATGGCCTTCCAACATGCCAATGACATCACGCAAGTCAAGGTACCCTCATCTACCACCATACAAAAAATGTTTTATGTCAACAATTATGTGGCATAAACCACTACTATCTTGAAAGAGACATGATAAGTAAACTAAGGTTTATGGTCAACAGGGTCAAAAACAATAGTTCCCGAGTTAGTTGGCTCAACAAAATGCAAGGCAGACAACAATGATTTTCTCTATGAGGTGAAACTCTGGAGAAATTACAGAGCAGACATCACAGAAGGAGTTTGTTCTAGATCCTCCACGATGGAGTATTTCTGAGAAACCCTTGCATTTAGATTGTGAGAATCCTTCTTAAACGCACCCTTAGGGATGCGAGTCATAGTTTCTCCCATAGTATTTTCAATATGAAGAGGAGGTTGTGGGTTGGAATATTATTTTCCCTTGTCAACAAATTCTGGCATTCCATAATCATGAGCCCTGGTCTGAAGATGAGAATCATATCTCATCATGTATACATTTTCGACTCCATTATTAGCATTAAGCGTGGGGGCTCCCTAATTCCCCCCAGACGCAGTTTTGGATGAAGAATGTTATGCCATTTTTTTTCCTTGTGGGAAAGGGTTATTTAACGTAGCAGGCTACTATTGTTCCAAAATATTTTGGGCCTCCTCAAGTCGAGGGCATTGGTGAGTCAAGTGATCGTCTGTGTAAAAATGACATGGAAAATTCACCTTCTTCTTTTCATTTTTACCCTCGCCAACATTATTAGAAAAAATTATATCCCCCTTACCCTTCTTTCCTTTGGATTTAATATTTCCCTCAGGTTGTTGGTTACCTTTGGAATTCATTGACTGCACACTATGTTCTTCCGACGTTTGGGTTTTGGGGGCAGTTGGACTAGGGGTCGTTCTAGCCACAATCTGTTGGATTTATAATTGTTGCAATTGGTTATCCAAATGATACATGGTCTTATTTGTGTTTATCCTACAATACCATCAAAATGAGGCCCAAACTTCTGTTTGGTTCTGCCAAAATTCGATTGTGTTGCGTCTGGGAGAATATCTTACAACATACCATATTGAGAGTAAATAGATTCCATTTGTTGGGATCTCATAATATCCTCTTATTTAGAGAATACTTCAAAATTCATGACGTCTTTGGAGACAGAAGGCACCAACGACTTGAGGAACCACTCGAGAAAAAATGCTAGACGAACCTTCACTTTGATCAAGCTCTTTTGGCGATGCCATTATCGGATGTGATTGGAGATATGGATGGACTTCATTTATTTAAAGTTCGCCAACAACTCTGTTCCAACATTGTATCTCATTGGTAACTAGAAATGGTGTAAGAAAACCATTGCCAGGTCGTTAAACTAAGAATACTTTGAGCTATTGAGCTCGATATACCATTTTCCAGCACCCCCTATGAGAGTGTGTTGAAATAAATGCAATTGAACAAAGTCATCCTTCAACGAGTTGGAGGAGAACCATAAATGAAACATTATAACATGATCACCTAGATCTTCCCCATGATTTCCTTCAAATTTAGGTATGTATGAGGGAAACTTAGTTGGCATGGGAGGCCAACGTGGATCATGAAAAATCAGATCAGTGAAACACATTGACAAATATAGAAAATGAAGAGTTTCCAGAAAAGGTAACCTAGGTTGTGGTGGATTCAAAGGAAAAGAAGAGCTTGGATTTTGATTGGCATGAGGTTTCCAGGAAAAGTTTTCTTGTTGGCCAAGCTTCTGGTAGAAACCATGGTGTCCTTGGCTAGTAAAAGAATTTTGCACATTATTCTGCATCGTCGGTGGATTCAAGTAATTCAATGACATACCTTGGGTAGGGATTGATACATGCATAGTATTCCAAGGAATTTGGTTGGGGATGCCCCCAATCGGTCCTCTTGGAATAGATATTGAACCCTTCCCAGGGTTCCACTAAGCATGGGAGGGGTTTCCCCCGATCGACATCCCTTCGAAAGGAAAGGATCCCTACCAGGGATTTACAATAACTTGAGAGGATAAAAATCCCATCATCACTCCCTATGAAGGAGTGAAGCCTTGCATATGTTTGGGTTCGTTAAAGAAGGGTTTTTCCCCTGATGAAAATGCGGATGATGAGAAAGCATTGCTTTTGAAAGAACCAAACAAAGAGAAAGGTATAGACCCAACCAGATTCATATAGGACTGAGACCCATGACTCCCTCCACTAAAGAATAAGGAACTAGTACTAATCCTATATGGTTGCTGGAAGGAACCTCCAAGAGAGGGGGGAGGAGGAGGGATATGACCCCCACCGTAACAAATAGCATTAAACGGAGCAGTGGTTCCTGTGAAGGATCCTTTCAAGGGAACACTACAACTCCATGCCCCTAGAAAAATAGTCTATATAGTAGAGTAAGTTAAAGTTGAGCTTATATTGAAACCTGACATCCCATATGTGAACGGAGCGCTAAACACATTTCGTGTAATATGAACAATGGTCATAGTAATTGTGGGGATCGTGCCACTACCAAAATTTGTAGGTGTCTGGTTAGCAATAGTACTTATAGGTGGAGGTGGAGGAGGAGGTACAACGCCCCCTCCTCCTGTAGACAGAATGGGAGTATAAGGACTCCCAGTATAAGCAAAGTTATTCTCTTCCATAGTCAGTCATCTAAAAAGATGACGATCAGGAGAAGTCACCTCAGGAGGGACTACCTGAACAAGGATTTCTGCTAAAATATCAATGATCGAAGGGTTTGTGGGCCTGAAGCCTTCAACTTCGAGGTCGGAAATGCTAGTCTCCTCCGGTGCAAGAAAGTATTCACTAGGATCAAGATCGAGTATAGTTTCTTATGGTTCAGTCACTTGAAAAGAACCCCCTTGATCTATCCTTTGCCTCAATGGTAGAGGAGTTGGATCCAAAGTAACTAGAGGCATTCCTTGAAGCCTACACGAATGACAGAGTTGTTGATATTCCACCTTGTGAAATGATCAAGTGACACTCTAAGGTTAGGCTAATGAGAAACATAGAGCACATGCTAAAAGTTCCTATAGGAAAATAAGCAATCAACTAACCAACATGAAGAACAATTATGCCAATCGACACTCGAGAAACTTACAGATGCTAGTGTAACTTGAATATGGAAACACCCTTCGGGTATACTCTGTAATGTTTGATCTGAAATTTTCCCTAGGTAACATAGTATATCCCCGCAATCACATGTGTAAGTCCCTAAATAAAGGAAACTAGTTTTCCATCTCTCATTTAGTTACCAGGCGGGTACAGTCAACAGTTAGGTTGATCCTAATGAGAAGGATAGCAAAGTCTAAAGATTTTCAAGGGTACCGAAGGAAAATGGTCTGGAAGACAACTGAGGATATCGAATGGATTCGGGGTCCAAGAAGCTTCGTAGTCAAATGAAATCATCAAAGATCCCAAGAATGACCCTCAATATATGATCCCCACTATGCATGGTTCGACTTTGGAGGGGTTATCTCCTCTACCTTTCCTCACGTGACCCTGTGTTTATCCATTGTGTTAGAGGGGGGTTCCAGAAAACTCTTACAAAACTAAACTTATTACACTCCTTGTCAAAGAATCTTAAGTTTATTTAAGTGGCCTTGAACAGTTTCCGCTCCACACCTATTTCAATCCCCTAAATCCTAGACTACTTGGTGTACCCTATAAACAAAAAAGTCTAGTTGATTTTAGCATTAATAATTGAATTTAATGGCTTAATTATTTAGGGGGTAACACAAGTGAAACTCGTGGTTTTCTTGAGATACGAAAGAGAAGAGTCAATGATTTTTTTTTAAAATTGTGCATGAAGAAAAATATGTTCTACTACTAAAAAAATGGATTTTTAACTTTGAAGGTGCAAACTTTTCAAAAATGGAGACCAAGATCATAAAATGCATTTTCTCCTAGAATGTTTTTTCGTTTCAAAATGCAATACAAACTACTAAATATTTCAAGGAAAAATCCTAAAAATAACTTTTGAATCAGAACTCTTTTCTTTTATAGAAATAACCCAAGCTACTAACATCAAGCAAACATGCATACTAAAATGAAAATGCAATTAATGAACTACAATTTTTTATTTTTATTTTATTTTTTATTCTTAGAAATGAAAATAGCCAAAAACACTCATAAAACTTCAACAAACATAAATTCAAGGAAATAAAATATCTCCTAAAAAGACCCTAGAGAGACTCCCTAGTGGAGTCACCAATTCTGCTATGGGGAAAATCCTGCTAATCTCGGTCTAGCAACTAGGCAGAGCCTTGACACCCTAAAAGAGAGAAACTATTATATTCTACCACAAACCACACACAACCTTATGATAGTTAAGGAAAGATAAATAGTATGGAGACATGTACCTTAAATCCTTACAATTGATACCAATCCCTTTTGATTATTGTTTGTTCCAATACTGAAGGCTTCCTCCCAAAGCTGGCATGAAACAATGCTAGAGAACAATATAGAAGAACATATACTTAATTATCAAGATTATATAAGAGTTAGTTATTCATGAAAATATTCATAAACATAAACACATAGATATAGGATCCGGGACAAGAACTTTTCTCTTTTATTAATAACAAAATTGGAGGTTACAACCTGAACTTTGTTGGCACCGCTCCATGAACCTCGCCTGGGTTCCTCTACTATGTATCCAAGTGCACTATTCCCATTACAATATTTTCCACCAACATGAAAATACAAGAGAAAAGGATGGAAGATATAAGGAAGATGGATGGAAGGGAATGTTGCGGATAAAAATCAAAGAAAAATGCAGAAAGCTTGGGGAACAAAGGGAGAAAATTTGGCAAAGTTTTCTTGCCTCTAGTTTGAGATATCCAAAAGACCCCCTTAGGGCCCTATTTATATCAGAAAAATATGGTTAATTCGTTTCTAGAAGGGCTACAGGGGGTAATATGGTTACAAAATCTAAGATAGCATGTAAACTCTGCCAGAAAGCGTGGATTTTATATTTCTTTTGTCACTTTTTAAAGTACATGCGTGCTTTCAGTAGTGCAACAAGTGTATGTACCTGAGATTTTAGGTATGAAACTAGCATATGTGCGCACTCTTCCTATACAACAAGGTGTGTATGCCAAGAAAAAAGTTGGTTTTTAAGAAGAACTCCATCAAAATGGGTTGGCATATGTATGAATGAGTGGGCCAACATCAAGGATCCACATAAGTGGCATTTTGAGCTATAAAAATAACAACAGGAGAGAGAGGGAGAGAGTTTTTGGAGATATAGAGTGGGAGAGAGGAAAAGGGGAGAAGAGGGGGAGGGAAAGAGAGGTGGGGGGAGAAAGGGGCAAGGGGAGAAGATAGATAGAGAGAGTGAGTGGGAAATGAAAAGAGGGATTATTTATGTTAAAAGGAACACATGTGCATTCCTATTCCTAATAACGTGCATGCAATTTAGGAATGTGTGCACATTCCTAAATTGCGTGCGCATTATTTTAATTTCATTTTTTTTAGGAATGTTCATGAATTCGTAAGAATGCATGTGAATTCTTAGAAAAGCGCATGTGTTCCTAGGAATGTGCTTATGTGGCACATTGAGTGGAGATTTGGGTTTTTTCAAACCTCTTATATCATGGACGTGTGCACATTCCTGGAAACACGCACATGTTTCTACAAGTTTTCATTCCTGCTCACCCCATTGCCACTTTATCATCCACCAACTTCGTCCACTCACCCTAATTCTTCGTCACACCACATATTCTTCTTAAATTTATAAGTGATAATATTTGTAATATCATCATTATTCTACATGATGGCTTCTTCTTGTATTCCCTGATTATTTATCCAAGATTTGGGATATTTATGCCACCCACGATTGAGTCGTTGGTGGTTTTGGCTAGAGTTTGAAGCAATTTTGGGGAGTCTCTTGTCATCCATGTTGTTTATATTGTTCTTGTACATTAGAAATATAATAATAGAATGCTCTCAGTGGGGGAAATGATAGTTTATATGAGGAGGATATGATATGGTGTATTTTCCTTAATTTTGATATTATAAGTTATAAAATTCTTTTGAATTTGTTCTACATTTCTCTAAGATTCTATAGATATAATGCAACCCCAAACTTCAGATCCATATAAGATAACTGGAATAACGAGAGTGTGAAAGAGGATTTTTTTTTAACCTAAAGCCAAAGGTCTATTGATTTACAATTTTTTTCCATCCCATAATAAGCTTTCCACCCTCCATTTATTCCTTTTTCAATTCTATAGTTCCAATTGAGCTTGTGAGGGATATCGATTCTAATATAGTTGTATGAAGGCACTTCCTCCAAGCTATTGTTTTGATAAAAAAATGTATCATAGGTGATCCTTTTGGATTTAATTCTCATAACCTTTGTTTTGTTAGTGTTCACAGGCATGCCCATGCTAGCGAAAAATTCCTCGAGGGTTATTAGTTTCTTACCTAGATCATAGGGACTCTTCACCATAAGAACAATATCATCATCATAAATAAGGAGGATGATGACTATACTAGTGAGATTCAGGCCAAAATAGCCTACATCCTCCAAAGATTTTTCTAAGTTATCAATATAGATGTCGAAAAGGGTAGGGGATAGGGGACAACCTTGCTTGAATAATATATTACAGTTAATTTCTTCCAACCAGCCTTTAATTTTCCTAAACCTGGAAATAACTTTCACATATAGCCTTACTACAACATCTCTTAAATCAAAAGGGACTTTAATCTCTTCTAACCTATTCCATAGGTTAGTCTTGGGAGCAATGTCAAAAACTTTTCTAAAATTGACGAAACAACAAAGGAGATCATTTTTAGCATTATGAAACTCCTCTGCAATATTGATCCTAAATGTAACAAGGTGGTCGACAGTGGAATGATAGCCTCTAAACCCATCTTGGCCTCTAGCTAATTTTCCATGGGGTTTTGTCCATGTGTCGATCTTCTTTTACAAAATACTTCTATATATCTTAGCTAAAATGGGGCTAATCATAATGGCCCTATAATTAGAGGGATTGATTTTATCCCCACTTTTAAAAATAGTTTCAATGAGGATTTGATTCAAAGGTTTTGGGAAGCCTTGTTGGATAGCTAAATTGAAGAGCTTATGTATATGAGGGATGGCGATAGATCCTCCAATTTTTAATATTTCATCTTGGTAACCTTCAATGTCCTTAGCTTTTCCTTATGAGAGTCGCTTAACCCAAAATTTATTGTCTTCTATAGAAAATACTTCATCTTTTATAGAGTTGCTCTATATTCCTTAGAGTATATGAGTTATCAACATGTATTCTCTCAACATGAAATAGAGTTTCTTGATCTCATAATATTTACAATAACATTGTGAATAAATGGGCCTAAAAGATGTTAGAAAGAACTAGGAGTAAAAGACACACTAATATCGGATAAGCTACATTTATTCTGAACTAAATCATTTAGTTGGAACATACTAGAGTTATTTTTTTTGTTAGGATACACTTGACTTGGAGAAAGATTCAAAGTTGTTAGGTCAACGGTTTCAGGAACATGGTATTGGTGACCCATGTCATTAAGCTTGTGGATGAGATGTAATGAAATCCTATAAAAGGATGGTGATACTCCATTGTAACATGTCAAGAGTTGAGTGGTGAAGTCTCACTTGGTTGGGGCCAAGACATTGGTCGTCTTGGCTAGATTTGGCCAAGGAGACAAAAATAGATCTAATGTTGGCTCATTTTTCCCATGAGGGTTTCACAGGATAAATCTCTTGTGGTTCATGTGTATTGTTGCTATGTTCATGATATTTTTATCTTTCTCGCATTTTATTTCCTAACAAGTGGTATCAGAGCATGGTTGAAAATGAAAATGCTATGGGTGTTGAAAGATTCAAAATTGATATTTGAAGAGCGCCGAGATTGGGTTCGAAATGTATGAAGGCTATATGGCTTGGATGTTTGGATCTAAGGGATATGTTAGGTGTGGCTGTATCTCTTGTCTTGTTGTAAATCTACCAATAAGTGAGAATGAGGAATGGAAAAGAGAGAGGATGGTGACATTAGTGTCAGGATAGAAACAATGAAAGAAAAAATAAATTGATGGAGTGGAATGTAAATGACAATATGAATGTAAGACCCAGTTAGGCATGCATACCCTGGGTTTGAAATTTCACCAGTAAAGTATATACATAGACCTAGGTGATAGGGGGGAGCATGCGGGATTCCAAGATACCCGAACTTTGAGGAAGGTTTGGTCTGATTTGGTCATGGAAAACCCCAAGTCAAGTTTAAAGGGGGCAATGTTAGGATAAAATTGACTCAGTGGAAGATTCAAAGTTGTTAGGTCAACAGTTCCAGGAACGTGGTATTGGTGACCCATGGGATTAAACCTATGGATTACATGTAATCAAATCCTATAAAATTTTGGTGATACTCCATTGTAATGGGTCAAGATTTGAACGATGAAGGCTCAATTGGTCAAGGCCAAGAGATTGGCCAGCTTGTCCTGGTTTGGCGAAGGGAAATAATAGATCTAGTGTTGGGTCTTTTTTCCTGGAAGGGTTTTCCAGGGTAAATCTCATGTTATTTATGTGTGTTGTTTCTATGATTTGAAACATTATTTTTTCTATCGTATTTTTACTTACTAAAATTCTTGAGTTTCTTTATTAAAACCAAGAAATGATTTGAAGAGTGGCAAAATAAACGATCTATATTTTGAAAAAATGGGGGATAGCATGTGAATGTTTCTAAAGGTGCACTCATTTTTGAAAGCATGTGCACATTTTTGAAAGTTCATGTGTGTTCTTAAAATCTTGTGCATGTTCCTTTATGCAAAATAAAATGGGTTTTGAGGCCTAAACAAGGGTGGGGATACAAGGGGCTTAATCCCCAAATGAACCTTCTTGAGATCAAACACCATGGTTAGGGGATAAACACTTGGGCCTTAGGCCCTAAATGTAGCGTCTTAGGCTCAATTTCCATAAGCACACTTGTAATACACAACATAGACCCTTTTTAGTGCATCTTTGGCATTGGATTTGGATATGGATGCCATTTTGTGGTTTTTCACATAGATGATGGGTTGTAGGGCCTTAACCATGATAGAGGAAGGAAAAAAGTGCATCAATATATTGTTGAATCTTCTTGGGCTC
>ML802912.1:337183-349712 GCA_009831015.1 Picea engelmannii
TCGGGAACATATCGTGACCGTCGGATTTCCTAACTACAAATGCATACTAATGCATACTAAAGAAACACACTTTTACCTAACGACATATTAGACCAAGTAGATCTTAACTAACTCCTAAGTGTCTAAATATCCTAACACATATATACATACATACATATATTGGATGGAGTGTTATCCTCCCCACCTAGGTTCTACTCTCCTTAATGACATGTTGAGCTCATTATGAGTAAAATTGTTAAGGTATTAAGATAATTATTCTATTAATAACATGTTGAGGTATTAAAATCATTATGGTATTATTGAGAAGGGATTTCACATGTACAAATTCACTATCTAGTCAAAGAATATTTTATAAAATCTTTATAATATTTCAATTTCTTGTTATAACATCTTTATAATATTCCCAGCTATGCTTGCTCAAGCTTAGTTTTGAGCACCTCTATCTCATTTTTATTGGCCAATCTGGCCTACTCTATTTCTACGCTCTCCTGACCTTTAGCATTCTCCGTGGCTGTGGCCAATCTGGCTTCAAGAGTCCTGATTAGGCGATTTTTTCTTTTAAGTTGGTTCTTTAAAAGTCTGACTGAGAATTGATTCATCGAGGCATACAATCCTAGCGTCCATGCGATTTCAATGGTGAATTGCTCATTCTTTTTATCTTTTCCATCGGTCATAACTTTATACTTTTTGGCAGTCGACTCTCCTTCCTGGTAGAATTCCCTTTTTACTACTTCTTTTCTCTTTTTATCAAAGAAAAAATCATTCGGAGGGAGTTCTTCTACTCTTATGGGCCTCAACTCCTCATTGAATATCCATCCTTCTTCGGCATTTCCCTATGTCGACTGCAAGGGGGTGACAGATGTGATGGGTTCTCCCATCTGTTTCGCTGATTTTTCTGGGGTATCGACCTGGTTCTGCTTCTTTGGCAGTTCTGGGGTCTTTATCTCGGTCTCTGGATTCTGTTTCTTTGGCGGGTTCAGAGTCTTTTCCTCTTCTTTTGGATTCTTCGTTTGTTCATCCTCATCCTAGTGTTTTCCTTGGTCGGGAGTTGCATCTTTAGAACCTTCAACATCCTTCTGTTTCGTCTCCGAAATACCTGGACCCTCACCTCGCAATACAGCGGGGAGAAAACTGCGTCGATGTTCCTAGAATTTCAATACCTTGGCTCTATCCTCAGGTGCCAAGGATTGAATCCGGCCTAGAATTTCTTCATAGAACTTCGCTCCTCGAAAAATGTCATCCGAGGATGAATTCTCATGCTCAAATATTTTGAGCCCACAATTAGCCAAATGATTGCTCATGACCCTCTGTGGATCGTGCTTCTTGTATTCAATGGAGACCAAATTTAGGTCTTCCAGGGCTGCTGCCTCGGATTTGGCATGCCCGAAATCTAATAAAGAATAAGAATTCAAACGAATAGGAAAAGATGGCCATACCTTCTTTGAATACCCTTTAAGCCCTTTACTTACACTGCCAATTACCGTTTGTTGGGAATGAACAATGGCAGTGCATGTGGGGGAACAGAAGCCCCGAAGACTCTGAAGTAGAAAAATTTAGCTTCTACATACCATTCCGCGATGCTGCTCAGATTTGTTGCTATGCTATCCACGATCCGGGGTGGCAGGTGGCCAAAAATGGTGATGTGCAAGGGCACCATCACCCAGTTAAAAATTTCATATGCAAAATTTTCTTCTTTGTTTTCCAAAAATTTTGCGTGATATATATGTATGGGTTCATCTTCGGCCAGAGTCCAAGTCTAGTTCATCAATGGAAATGGTGTCATAGAACAAATTGTGTCCATAATGTATGCAAACATGAAAAATGATGACACCTTCCCATTTTCCTTCTGCTCCCGATACTCTGTGACCCGATTGGCCAAGCTATCCAAAAGCATCTTTTCCCAGTTAAAAGAACATCCCTCGACGACCCGAAACATTAGAGGCACCCACGTAAGGAAAAAGTGTGATGTGTCCTCCTTCCCATATAATCGACAGGTCATCATGGCGACATATCTGTACTGTGGTTCTAACGAAGCAATTGAATACACGTCGTGGGTATCGGCTCTGAACTTCGCAGTGTTAGAAACCCAATCCTTTATCAAACTGAACATGGCTTTATCATACTGTATGCATTCCTTCTCCTTGAATTCTTCCAAGAACTCGGTGCCATATGTGTGGTTGGACGTCGCAGGTAGCTTATACATGGTTTGCAGATGCTCTGGCCTAAAAGTCCCGACAGTGACTCTCTGCTTGTTCATGATAGTCCTGGTCGGTATGTCCACGTGATCCAACACCCATCGGATCATGTCATAATATGGAAACAATCGTGGCCTAGCTGCTACCCTGTGCATTCTGGATTGGATGACTATTTTGTACTTGGTGGTTATATCATCTCTTTCGTTGTCATCAGAGTCAACGGAATAATCCACCAATTCTGATTGCAGCATATCTGAAACATATGACCAATTAGGGACCGATTTGATACTTCGGGGTGAAGTATCGGAGACATTATCTGAGCCTTGTCCCGAAACCTCGACATTTGCCTTTGTTGCTTTCCGCGGAGCCATGGTTGAAGCTTGTGTTTTATCTCTTCTGCGATAGAACTGCGTATACATACAGGAGTCAGTTTACTCAGAAGTGACAAGATTTGCGTGCTATGAAAATGCATTTGTTATAATGAAATGCAACTCTTACATATATTTGAAAACTAGGTACCTTTCAAAACAAGCCTATCAAATCATATTTAGAAATAAATTTTTGCCGTAAAAAATCTGATCTTATATTCATAGATTTACCCTATTTCCTCATTAATGTCATAAATTTTTGGCGGCTTAAAAGTCAGTTGGCATATGGAGAGAAAAGGCTTCCTCATGAATCGTGCAAGCATCAAAACGCGGGATACGTCTTGATTTAGGCTTAATTAATCCAATCTTGCAAACGATAATTAATACCTCGTTATTCATTAAATCGGGGATTTTTATTTAACATTTTGAGTCTCTAACTCTGGAGACTGTGAAGATCGAATTTGGTTTAATTAAAGGTAATCATGATTTGGGGCTTGATTAATTTTATAATTATTATACTCGAGATATCGAAACTTGGAGCTTCGAAGATAAATTTCTGGGAGATTTACATGCCGAGCTGCGAAACCGCGAGATCGCGATAACATGACTTAATTAAAAAGGAGAGATAATATTGGATTAAGTAATTAATTATCACATTATAACTACATCGTGACTTTGTGAGTCGGGTTTTAGACGATCAAACTTTCAAAAAGGACAACGCCGAGTGGCGAAATGCCGAGAAAAACTTTTACCATGGTTAAGATTTTACCCCAACCTTGACATGAGTTACTCGAATAAGGAACTCGCGTTCTCAGCTATCGGGGTTATGAAAATAAATTTTTGGGTTCGGCGATTTCTGAGGCGCGAAACCCTGATGACGCTTAATCGTGAGTTGGGGAAAACTTTACCCTCATTAGTGTTTTGGGTGAAGACCAAAAAGACTTCGTTGTTTCGTGACTCGGGACGTGGGAACTGCCTGAGTTATAGTATCCGATCTACGATATCCTAAAGAAGAACGAAAGAGAAAACATTTTACGACAGATAATACTTGTTTCAAGAGTGGAAAAATCATCATTGTTCGCGTGATCAAGCTTCAGAGATCGTCTATATCTCATAGGGAAAATGAAAAACACTTTTAGATTTCAAGCATAAAAAATGAAACTTGTGAAGGGATAAAAAAAAACAAGGGCGGCTCTAATAGTAGGAATCACCATTACTCCTCAAGGATTTAAACTAGGAGAACACATAGTAGTTCAATTCCATCCCCTGTTAGGAAGCATAAGAAGAAGTTCAGGGTGGATGAGCTATAGGGAGAAATGAATAAAATCAAACTACCTACATTTGATGGTGAACACAAGAATGATGAGGATGTTGAGACTTGGTTGTTGGGAATGAGAAAGTATTTTTAGTTGCATAATTACTCTTCACAGACAGAAGGAAGAATTTCCATATATCAACTCAAAGGAAAAACATCAATGTGGTGGGATCAGTGTATGCAAGTGGAACACATTGATGAAAAAAATGTTACATGGAGAGAATTCAAAAGTTATTTTCAAAAGAAGTACTTGACCAAATCATACTATGATAAGAAGATGAAGGAGTTATTGAGTTATTTGAACTCAATCTTGGGAGTATAACCATAGATGAGTGTGAAATTAGGTTCTTAGAGCTGCTAAAATATCTTTCTTCATCAATGATGAAGAGGTTAAGATTCCTAGATACCTGAGTGGGATTCCATCATTTATCAGTGACAAGATACAATATGATGATTCCAAGACATTAGAGGAAACCACAAGGAGAGTTAAATTCCTTTATGGTCAACATAGAGGAATACCAACTTTCCCAAAGGTGTGGGAAGACAATGAGAAGAGAAATATCGAACAAAGGAGGAAGGGGAAAAGCCACCATTCTTCCGAAATAATTCTCAAGGACAACCATCACTTAAGGAATAAAAAATGACTGAGATAATGGGGAAAATACAAAGGAAACCACATATTCAATGTTGGGGTTGTAGGGGATATCATATGTATGGATATTTCCCTCAAAGAGGTGAAAAAGTGAGGATTATTCACAATGTACAACAAGCTAAAACAATGGAGGACATGGGAAGAAATGTACCTAGGATCTAGGCAGCTCTAGCTAACAAGCAAGCTGAGTTTCAATAACATATGATTGAAGTGGAAGGTAAGATCAACAACCAACCCATTGTTATTTTGATTGATTTAGGAGATAATCATAGTTATCTATATCCTAAGATGGTGGAAATATTTCATTTTCCAAGAAGCAAGCTTGGTAAACATTGGATGGTGCAACTCGTTGTAGGAGATAAAAATAAGATTAATGATATGTTAAAGACATGCACAATGGACATGAATGGATTAATCATAAGGGAACATTTGAATATCACACCTTTCAACTCATATGACTTCCTAATCAGTATGGATAGGTTCGAAAAAAATAATGTTGTTCTAGACTGTTATAATAAGTATTTTACCTACTTGGATGTAGAAGGAAACCTGAGGATAGTTCAGGGTATTCCAAGAGTAGTAACCATCAGAGAATTTTCAGCATTGCAACTGAAGAAAAACATCTGGAAAGGATTTCAAGTATTTGCAACACATATGGAGAAGGAAACTAAGGATAAAGTACCAAGTATTGAAGATTATGCAATCCTAAAAGAGTTTGAAGATGTATTTAAAGAAGTTCGATGGTTTCCACCCAAGAGAGATATTGATTTCTCCATAAATATGATGACTGGAGCAACCCCAATATCTAAGACTCCTTATAGGATGAGTACACTAGAGTTGAAGGAGTTGTAAATTCATCTAGAGGAACTTCTAAATAAGGGGTATATATGCCCAAGTGTATCAAATTGGGGTGCCCCAGTATTATTTGTGAATAAAAATGATGGAACATTGAGGCTTTTCATTCACTTCAGACAATTGAACAAGGTAACTATGAAGAACAAGTATCATTTCCCAAGGATAGATGATCTCTTTGACCAGCTGAAATATGTTGAGGTATTCTCTAAGATTGATCTTAGGTCATGTTATCACCAAGTAAGAATTAAGGAAGAATAAATTTGCAAGACTTTCTTCAGAACAAGGTATGCCCATTATGAGTTCATGGTGATGCCATTTGGGTTATCAAATGAACCATAATTCTTCATGTGTTTAATGAGTGTTAATTTCAGAGAATACTTGGATAAGTTTGTTAATAGATTTTTGGATGACATACTTATTTACTCAAAATATGAAGAAGAACATGAGAAACACTTGAGGATGGTTCTACAAGTATTGAGAGAACATCAACTATTTGCAAACTTGATGATCTAGGAGGATATATGATACCTCAAAAATAAAATTTCTCCAATGCTCATGAAATCTGCATCATTATGAATATTTTGTTTCCATCTTTCTGATGGCACAAATGACACGTCAATATGACTTAGTATGACAAATATAGAATAGGGTATGGCCATTATGAGTTCATGGTGGTGCCATTTGGGTTATCAAATGCACTGAAATTCTTCATGTATTTAATGAATGTTATTTTCAGAGAATACTTGGATAAGTTTGTCATTGTATTTTTTGATGACATACTTATTTACTCAAAATATGAAGAAGAACATGAGCAACACTTGAGGATGGTGATACAAGTATTGAGAGAACATCAACTATTTGCTAGGTTGATGATCCAGATTATTTTCGGCACAAAATGAGAGCGGAGATGTAATGAAAAGATGCACATAGATATTGTGGATATCTAATAATATAACATAAATGTATCATAGATGCAACCATAAACACAGAGATACAGTAATACATGATTTCTATTAATGAAAGAAATGTAGAGAGACTGTAAAAATACAGAGCGAAAGACTCACTAGAATGGTGGCAGCTTATCTCTGAGAAGAGATGCGATGGATACTCACATTCACAAGAATATTATTTTACAATAAGGCTCCAAAGGCATTTTTATCATAAATAAAATCCAAAACCCTAACACCAGAAGATGAAAAGCCAACAGTTTTTTGGACCTCGTTTTGGGTAGTTTGGTGTATCAAGTTCCCGGGGTTGTAACTTTGGCATACGGTCTCCGTTTGGGGAACACGATAGCTCATTGGAAAGGTATATTCGATTTGATTCACTTAGGGGGATAAATCAACGCCTTTGGCCATCATTGAGAAGATCGATACCCAAAATCCTTTATTTGGGTCCTCAAAATGGCCCCTGAAGTTAAAAACTGCTAAAAATAGTAAATTACCAAAATTGCCAGAAAATTGTTTTGAGCTAGTTGGAAAAGGTGGGTGACCACTGATATCCACCTAGATCAATATTCCCTCCCTAGGAATAAATGGTCTCAATTGTGTTGAGTGCCCGGGGGAGAGGGAAAAGGGTTTGTTGAATATGCATCTTGATGAGTTGCTTGCCTTGTTGGAGAAGTTGCACAGCATAACTTGTTGAAGGTTGTCACAAACATGTGGATGGAAAGGTTGGACCTTTTTAAGCATTCTAGATACATGAGATTATTTTTCGCAGAAGAAATCTTTACAGTTTCTTGCAATCTTTTTGACCTGCTTCTGTTGGATAGAAGGTTCTTGGGGCAAGGATGTAATGGTTGCAGTATCCTTTTATTCACCTTTTGAAAAAATTGTGAAGAAGATAAATTTTGTAGTATGATATGCTACCTTGTGGCACTATTTAGGTGGAACAATAGTCAAAACTACCTCTGGTATTCTGTAGAGATGACCCCGAAGAGAAACAATGAAACTGCGGGATCAAGACTCTTAAACAACATGGCGTCTCCACATATATGGATGGCCCAAGAGAACATTACATACATCCAATGGGGAAACATCACATAATACCTCATCCTTGAAGGGTTGGATGCCATATGATAATCGAAACTGTTGGTTGACACGAAGATCTCATCCTTGGTGAAGCCACCCAATGTTGTATGGTTGCAGGCATGGTGTTGTCGACAATCTTAACTGTTTTACGACCTCTACTGAGATGAGGTTCTTTTGGCTTCTGATATCAACAATAAAATGCAGTGGGGTGCCCTTCACCCACATCTGTGAATGAAAAATATGTTCCCCCTCTTCAGGATCTGTTGGTTCTTCTAGTTGAATTGTTGCGGTTGCAGCAATAGTAGTGGGGTCTGCGTCGATGATCTATCTTTTACTAGCATTTTCAGAATCAGATTCTGAATCAAGGTAGAGCCTCACGGTAGAGATGTCCAGAAAATCCATTTCAGTTTGGATGTATCTGTGTAGAGCCTCACGGTATTTCAGATCCAAATGTCTATCAGGGTCTTTGATACCCAACTTTGTGTGCAAGGTATGGAAGGTATTGGTGAATTCCAAAACTACTTGGCCCCTCTCTTGCCGCAGTAGGGTCCATCTCATGTACTAGTCCTCATGGTTGCCAACAGGGTAATATTGTTCCTTTAGTGCATCCACAAAAAAACTTCCAAGTGGGCTCAACTCGATATATTCTAGACTCCTCTATGGAAATTTTCTCCCAGTAATTTTCCCACTAATGTTTCACATGGGGAAGAGCTTTAAGAAGTGCAAAGGTGATCTTTTCCCTATCGGAAAAATTATGAACAAAGAAATAACCTTGTAACAAATTTAACCATTTGTCTAGGGCATCCGCATCTATTTGACCTTCAAATACAAAAATATCAAAATTAACATGTACCTTGAAAGGAGAGGTGCTTCCAAAGTGGTTGTTTGATGAAGATGCATCTATTTCTATCGATAGGAATTGAAGTATGTGGGTAAAATTCTCCATCATTTCATCCCTCTATCGCGTGAGAGCTTGCTCAAGCAACATATTGATAGGATCATCTCTTCCATGATTTTTCTTTTCTTCCGCAATGGAGGGTTTCTTGGGCATGCGAGAGCGATTTTCTTCAAGAGAGACAATATCAAGACCCAACTTGATATACTCAGACCTCGTCGGGGACATGCACTAAAAACAAAATAATCAAGAGAAGCCTTCTCTGATACCACTTATCCAAATTATTTTCGGCACAAAATGAGAGTGGAGATGTAATAAACAAATGCACAGAGATATCGTGGATATCCAATAATATAACATAAATGTATCATATATGCAACCATAAACATAGAGATACAATAATACACAATTTCTATTAATGAAAGAAATGTACAGAGACTGTAAAAATACAAAGTGAAAGACTCGCTAGAATGGTGGAAGCTTATCTCTGAGAAGAGATGTGACACCTACTCGCATTCGCAAGAAGATGATTTTACAATGAGGCATCATAGGCCTTTTTATCATAAAGGAAATCCAAAACCCTAACATCGGAAGATGAAAAGCCAACAGTTTTGTGGATCCCGTTTTGGGTAGTTTGGTGTATCAACTTCCTAGGGGCGTAACTTTGGCATACAATCTCCGTTTGGGTTGCACGATAGCTCGTTGGAAAGGTATCATCGAGTAGATTCATTTAGAGGGATGAATTAGGTCCTTTGGCTATCATTGAGAATCTCAATCCCAAAAAACCTTCATTTGGGCCCTCAAAATGGCCCTTGAAGTTAAAAACTGCTAAAAATAGTAAATTACCAAAATTGCTAGAAAATTGTTTTGAGCTAGTTGGAAAAGGTGGGTGGCCACCAATATCCACCTGGATTAGTTGATGATCTATAAGGATCCATGATGCCTCAAAAATAAAAGTTCTCCAATGCTCATGAAATCTGCATCATTGCAAAGAGCTCGTTTCCAACTTTCCAATGGCGCAAACAACATGTGAATCTGACTTCATATGACAAATATATCACACTCTAAAGTTCTGCACACACATGGAAAGAGTCAACATTGAAAGGACATGTAGTAGCCCAAGGACACGACACCTGACAACTTCGAGACATGACACGTGGTAGAGGTAGAGATTGACACGTGGCAGAGTTGTCAGTTAGACATGTGGCAGACAACTGACTAGATTGGTCGCTGGGTTTGTGACTCAGCATGTACAAGCCAATGGTAGCTCAACACTTGGCCCAATCATGGACACCTGGATTAGGCCAATAATGGCGAGGTCAAAATTTGTTATAATTGTCTACCAAGGGAATCAACCTCAAGATCTACTAAGTCCAAGTTCCATGGCACAATGATCGAGCTACTTTTACCGTTGTAAAGTCAAATGGCATATATTATATTTAAATGTGGATAGTAAAGTCAAGTGTGGATAGTGGCGGATTTTTATGCATAATATGGCATATGTTATATTTAAATGTGGATGGAAAAGTCAAATGCAATATATTTACACCGAAAGGCGTACACTTATTGGAAATGGGTACAATTAATCACCTTTTAATCTAAAATTCTATTTTGATGGCTAACAATTGAAGATGCTGGCATATTCTTAGTCGTCCTCCCAAATCAATGAATGTGATTTACTCTTCATAACTTCCTTGTATTTTTGAATACATCCGTTAACCTATTTACTTTTTAACATTCACCTTATCATATTAAGAAATCACTGTAGCACTATATGATTTCCATGTTTAAATGATTAAACTTTGGGATTACCACGTTTGGATTTACTCAACTGGCATATTGAATGAGCGTTCCATTTTCTGGCTGTCCATGTGTTTCATATTGGATCACAGAGGGTGGAAAACTATTGGATAGCCAAGAGTTTCATATTGTGCATTTGCATTTTTTCATTCCATTAGGTCTCCCACGTCCGGCGACTGCCTCACAATTTTCTACTCGAATGTTTACAATGTCCCCGCAGATAAGCTGCTATACTGTTCAGATTTTTTTTTAAATGGGATTTTTTGTTTCTATGCATTGTAAATTAAACCATAGGATTAGTTCATGCAATCTCATTTACCTTTTATTGTAGAGGAGGTTACATACAACTGGTAAAAAATAAAAGGAGTATCTTTGAAGTACTTAGGCTTAAACTCAAGTCTTTTGCCGAAGCACAAAAGAAAGATTTTTGTTTATCTCGTCAGCCATGCCCAATATTCCCATACTATAAATCCAAGTAAGCTACATGTAGAGAAATACTGAATACAAAGAAAACTAATTTAATTACAAATTGAAAAATTGAGTTATGTTTGCAATGGGTGCTTGCAGTGGCTCTTCCAATCAGTCGAAAGTTTTCCATACAACATTTTTTTAGAGAAAAGGAATGACAAGCTCTAATGAAGAGCACCTTAGGCTCGTCTGCATAATATTATTTTAAGAATTTGAGGGATTCTTGTAAATTTTACTTGGAAATAATGGAGTAAGTGCCAGTTGTAAGAACCAGTTATAAGCTTCAGTTGTGAGAGTCAGTTGTAGGTGTGTTAAGAGTCAGTTCATAGTTGAGAGTCTAATTGTCTTTGGTTTGCATGTAACCGACTCGGTAGAGTCTTTTCCTATATAAGGATGTAATCCATCTTCATTGAATAATATAGAAGTGAGCATAGCCTCACCGTGTTGTTTGTTTCACTTATTTTATCCTGGCATCAGAGCCATGGGGAGAGGGCGTGGATAGCGTGAGAAACATTTGATCAGATGCATGAGAAAATTCATCTAGTGCATTCCTCCATTTACTGAAATTCCATTGAAGAGGTAAAATTAAGTTCCGTTTTTCACTTTTGTTTGGGAAGTCACGATTTGCTTGCATGAGTTTGTATTGTGTATACAAGGAGAAGGATTATAGCTTACATGTGTGGAGTTTAAAGAAAAATCGTGAAGGTTTTTAGTCTGTGGTCTGCATGAAGCTTCATTGGGTCGCAACCTTTGCTGAGTCGCGAGCTTGCGTGAGTTCTGTGAGGCAGATCCGTGAGGGATGCATGAGTTCTTGATCCGTGAGGGTTGCGTGAGTTCTTTGATTTATTTGGTGCAGGTGTGGGTTCTTGAGTGCGATCATGTGAGCTTGATGGAATCGCTTGAGTTTATTGCTACGTGAGTGGAAAGGAGAGAGAGATGCACTTGCAAGATTTGGTGTGGCTGTAGGAATCCACGCCCAGGTCTCCACGGTAATATTTGGTGTGAACATGGATTAATTTGGTACATGCTCAAGTTTGCATGTGTGGGCTTTGAAAGTGGAGTTTGAAGCTCACTCACGTTTTTTATTAAGTGGATACGTTTTTTTTATTAAATGGATATTTGTTATTAAAGAGTGAGGTGAAAATGGTTATTGACTTTTTTATTATTTTTATTAAAAGTGGATAAAGTGTATGCATATAGAGTTTAAACTTGATATGGACTATAAAGTTTATTAAAGTGGGTAAGAGATTTAAGAAATTGTGAAGTGGATTTTTATTCAAAGTGGGTTTTATTTTGAAGTATAAGTGGATATTAAAGTTTATTCAAGAGAATATTATTTGTGAGATTTTGTGTGTGAAAGTTGAGAGCCGAGATTGAGATGGATCGGTGGTATCCGAAGGCAGAGCGACAGAAAGTTGCATATCCTTGGTGATTTACTTGCAGCGATGGTGAATTCTCCGGCAGAGACCTACCTCAACGAAGACAACAAGTTATATGGCTCGAACTTCATTAACTGGAAATTCAAGATGCAGACACTCATGGAAGGCTATGGTGTCTGGAACATTGTGAAAGGAAATGTATTGAAACCCGATGAAACTGCAGGTGCGGTAGTAGCACAAATCCAAGATTGGGAGAAGCGCGAAAACAAGGAAAAGATATTGTTGCGCATTTCTGTTAAAGATAGCAGAATTCCACATATTAGAGAAGCTACAACTTCTACTGCAACATGGACAGTGCTTAAAACATTGTATAAAACTAGCAACACAAATCGCATTTTGTTCCTGAAAAATAAATTGCTAGGCATTAATATGGATGGAAATGAATCTGTTAGTTCATTTTTGGGTCATATTAAAGAGGTGAAAGACAAGCTAGTAAATATAGGGGAAATTGTTTCCAACACTGATCTGGTCACTATTACCTTAAATGGTATGCTAGAAGATTATCATATGTT
>ML802913.1:0-41622 GCA_009831015.1 Picea engelmannii
CTCATTGGTCCTGGAATTGACCACCAAGGCAATACTGTAACTAATGCTGATCTCATACTTGTATCCCCATGGTTATTTTGACACACAACCCCACCAAGGGGGGAAATGGTGAATATATGGCATGTTCCCCTAGACGAGCTAACCACAATCCACTCCCTGGAATTACTGAAGCTAATGTCTTGTATGATCTGTTCTCAATCATAAAATGCCAAATGCTAATTACTTACTCACAAACAATGTAAGACAATCAAAAGAGGGCATTATATATCTTAAAAAACAATCACTCACTGCATTTGTTAGCCCACGATAGAGCTTGTAGAGATGCACATATGATGCCTTCCAATCATAGCCAGTACAGCCTGAAGAATGTTTTGCTTTAGAAGGCACAATCTGAAATACATTGAGGTTATTACCATGAACTGATGCAGTGACCAGAAGAGTACCACTGGGGTCAAAGCACAATGCAGAGATGGGACTATCATGGGCTCTAAATTGAGTGACAACATCTCTCGTTACAAGGTCCTTCACAACTACCTGCGAAACAAATCCATCCATGAACTCGAAAATATAAAAGGCTAAAGAATACTGAGATATCCAAAATGACAAGCACATAAATTCCTAAACATTTCAAACACGTTATGTGAATAGCTACAAAAGGAAAAAATGGTAATGTGTTTAGAACAAAGAGGATATGTTCCTCATTCAAATAAAATGGCTGGAATCAGATGCCTCGTGATTATCTGTTTCATATCATGCAAAGGACACGTTAGAAACTACATACCGTTCCTGCACAATTTGGCTCGCATGCCTGTCCGAAGGAACTGTTTTTGCTACATTTCTGGGCCTTACCTACTGTTCCAATGAAATATTTGCTATCAGGAAGATGGTCAGAGCAATACTTAGAAAGTTTCTTGTATCCCATCCCTCCCAATGTAATAATTCCAGCTGCAAGTTGCTTGCCAGATTCTTTGGCATAATGTTTCATTGACTTTTCCTTCATGATCCCAGGAATTGGGATCAAACGTCTGGAACTCATGTGATCCATATCTGAAACTAGAGCTTGACTTGGAGAATATGCCAACCACCTTGGGCCAACATCCATTGGGCCATAACCTACATTTACACCACCCAGTATTTGACTGCCTTGCGTAATAGGATATGTGAGAACGCTGAATGTTTTCTCAAGTGTAGCAGGATCAAAACAGCATATCTGCAATAAAAAAGAAGTCAGAATTTCCAAATCTGAGATTGCATTACAAGATCAAAGATTCTTCATCCAACAGCTAATGATAGCTAGAATTTTCTTACCTGTGTAGCAAGGGAAACAGCTAGTGCACAAGAGCTGCATCGAACTGCATAAATAGCTGACTGGAACCCTAATTGATGTACATAACTTTGGCATCTTAATGAATAAAAATGAACAGCAGTGGAAACAAAATTGCTATTTGCTACTTGAGGCAGACCTTCGACACCTTCACCTTTCACAATCCGAAATCCATATTCAGAATTTACTTCATTCACTATCGCATTTTTAACTATCAACAATAATGGCTTGTGAGCTTCAAATCGCCACTTGGATGCCTCTGAAGTAAATGGCGTTGGTTGTATTTGCAGGAATGCCACTGCACTATCCCTCTTTGACACCAGCTCCTGGACATTGTTTGCTTCCTCAATATCGAATATTTGAAAGCCGTTAACATAGCCAAGCAAGAGAACACATCGAACATTGCCTCCCCCAAGTTCTAACTTGTCAAACCCTGCCCAGAGTACCTGATCCAGCCAACTCAAGTAAAGGAAAGGTCAGCACTCAAAGTCTACACTAGAATGAAATACCCACATGTAGCCAAAGAAATGATAAAAAATGCACTTGGCTAAAATGTACAACTCAGAAAAAGAAAGTAGCTGTGATTATAAGAGGTTCAGAAACTTTAAAAAGGTACCCCATCGACAAAGTAATGATATAGGTTTCTAAGGTTTCTAATGGTAGTAGCACACTTAATTGTTCTCATATAAAATAAAAATGGCATGGCTTCAGGCAGGACTGGTTTCCATACTTCTGAGCTTGAGACAGAAATCAAAACTGGAGCTTTTCTCTTTGTTGCATTACCTTAGTCCCAACATCAACAGCAGACCCTAATCAATAAAGTTAACTCCAGGGTAAACGAATTAGCCAGCTTGGATCCAGATCATTGGATAATCATTGCTCTGATTTAATTTTGAATGAAATGTTATGCAAAATCAAAACTTGGTGCACCTTGCACAACGTGATGTACTTAGCAGGCACTACTACAGCGCGGGGGGTGGGGGCGGGAAGGGGGGCGCTGATTGCTAGATAGCAACCATTGTAAAGCTAAAAACAATTTCAACTAAAATTTTAACTGTAGTACTTGCCCATCAATGGTGATTTGGACACGGTAAAAAGGGTGACTTTGACTACCTGGAGGTCTCATCATATCATTCCTGACAGTCATTGCATCCTTGGAAGATGCACAGGAATTAATCCATTATCCCAGGCCTATGAGCTCTGATTACGAAGCAATAACAACAAAATCTACAGCTTGATTCTCTCCCCCATCCTCTGTACAACCATGCTTATATTTACTTTTTAAGGCCTTTTGACTCCTCCTACTTTGTCCTTAGAATTAAAATTTATGGTAAAGTCAGTTTAATCAGAATTTCATGGAAAACTTCATCCAGGATGTTTTCGTTCTGAGATCTTAATTCTTTAATTGAAAATGGTTCTCTATTCATTTCTAATGCATTTCTTAGTTGGGCAACCTGGTAGGAAGTGTTTTTCATCCCCTATAGGTTGAGCCATACAATTGTTCAGAGAGCAGTACCTGGTCTTTTTCCCCTGGTTTAGTTACCAAAGATGTAACAGCCGCTCCAGCAGAATGCATAGTGGACGCTATGTTATTCAAATCCACTGATGACAAATAAGAAGAAACAAGACGAACTGACTTGGGGAAAATGTTGTTTCTGCTGCAACTTTGACTTGCTCCCAATGAACGGGGCCGATGATTTTCATCGTTTTTAATCCCCATGACACACTTAAGCTTCTCTCAATCTGTCTTCAGTATTAAATATACCACTCAATTTGCAGTTCTATTCAATTCACAGCCTGATTTGAATTCTTCAGCTCTCATCAATTCCTAATCAGTTTGAAAATTCAAACAGATGGATATCCAATCTCACGATTTTTCAAAGCTTCCTCCTCAAGCTTCTCCAACAAGCCACTACTTTCTCCCGCGGTACCAGAGTTAAGTTAAACGACTGTAACCAGACAGGCGAAACCGATTTCGGCAAGCTGATCCCGCAATTCGGCACGTCATACGAATTGTAACGACATGAAACCCAACTCGCCACCACACTGTAAAAACGCAGGCAGTCTAAGTTTTGCCAACACGAAATCAAATTCGTGCTAACCAAGCGACTGTCGATTCTAATATCTAAAACAAAAAAGTAATATACCTTTCAAAGCGATGGGTGTGGACTTTTTAAATTGACTAATGCCGACCTTATAAAATTTTATGAGAATATAAATGCTTAATAATTAATGAGATAGTTTGTGGTTTAGTGTAATATTTGGTTGTTTGTGTTATTATATTTTGTTAGTGTTTTATTATTTAACTATGAAGTGATATATGAATTTTGTTGAATATTAATTATTGAATTTGATTGGGGTAGTTTCTAAAATTTGGTAATTAGGGATTATTTATTCTCCCAATTATAATTTATTGGTGCTTAAATATGTTTTTGTGGGGATGTGAGGGTCGGGTGAGGTGTGATAGTATGCAAAACATATATGAATGTGGGAGAAGATATTATGCAAAATATATATAAGGGTGTGGGTGGGGGGAGATATATGCGTGGGAGATATATGCAAAACGTATAATATCTCACCCCACCCCCACTCTAAATATTAATATGTTTTGCATATATCTCTCCCCACCGAAATCATATGTTTTGCATATATCTCTCCCGCATATATCTCCTCCCACCCACACCCTAAATATTAATATGTTTTGCATATATCTCCCCTCACCCCACCGTATAATATTAATATGTTTTGCATATATATCCCCCCACCCTCACGGATGGGGGGAGATATATGCAAAATGTATAATATCACCCGCACCCCCACCCTATAATATTAATATGTTTTGCATATAATATTGGGTGGGGGGAGATATATACAAAATGTATAATACCACCCCCACCCTCACCCTATAATATTAATATGTTTTGCATATATCTCCTCCCACCCTCATATAGGTGGGGGGATATATGCAAAACATATTAATATTAGAGGTATTATAAGATTTAAAGGTTAGTGCATGATGGTATAACTAAGACTTGATGGAAAATTTAGTGCCAACATTGTGAAGGTGTTGACATATCTCAATCATTAGTTTTCAACAACAATGTTAAAGGATTTCACCTCGAGGAAGCTTAGTCACCTTGAGGAAGCTTAGTCAAGTATGAAAGATTTTGTTGTTCATCTAAAAGCTTTTGGATGTGATGCATATATGATGGTCTCCAAACTGAAGAGGTATGAGGTAATGATAAGTCAATGAAGTACATATTCATTGGAAATTCCAATGGGTTAAAAGGATACATGTTGTATGATCCTTGGACTCGAAAGATGCATGAGAGTAGCAATTTTTCTTTAATGAAGAGGTGATAAAGTTTATTAAAAGTCAATGGGAGAGTGAACCTAGATGTAATTCAACAACAAAATGGCATGTTGGTAGAATTGACAAGAGCTAACCTATGAACACAAGGGGTGATGTTGACCAAAACTAGTTATCATTCCAAAGATAGGTTTTCCAACAATCTTCAAAAGTAAGCAAGCCACCTAAACATTGATCTTTATTTGCAGGAGGCATTGGACAATTAGGATTCAAGAAAATGACCAATAACCTTGAGGGAAGAATTCATGCCATTGGAAAAGAACTAGACATAGAGACCAATGAAATTTCTTGAAAAATAAAAGTACAAATCAAATAGTATTATCAACAAATACAAGGGTTGACAAAGAGCCAAAGCTTATATTTAGGCCAAGGGAATTAACCACGAAGAAACCTTTTCCCTTATTGTAAATATGGTGTTGATAAGGATGATGTCAGTACTTGCAATAGTGTGTGATCTAAAGGTTCAATAGATGAATATTAAGATAACAATCATGGATGGAGAGGTAGAAGTAGAGTTTTACATGGAAATATCTTAAGGGTTCAAGGTAGAAGGAAAATAAAAATTGATATGTCGACTAAAAAGTCACTTTATCGATTGAAAGAATCACCAATGATATGGTACCGAAATTTTGATAGTTTTATGTTGGAGTGAGGCTTTACATGGAAAAATCTTAAGGGTTCAAGGTAGAGGGAAAATAAAAATTGATATGTTGACTACAAAAATCACTTTATGGATTGAAAGAATCACCAATGATATGGTACCAAAAGTTTGATAGTTTTATGTTGGAGCAAGGCTTTTAGTGAGGTATTGTAGATCTCTACCTCTACTTTAAGTTGAATGAGAGGCATATGATTGTAACTTCCAATGTATGTTGATGGAAACCTCTGGTTGGTCCCTTCATGTTGAGGTGACACCACATTAGATAACAATGGTTCTATAACCAAATGGAATCACTATTGCAACAAAAGTAGGAACAAAACTATGATAACATAAAATAAGAAAGAAACAATGGTGACTCTTGCACACCCCTATTTGTAATAATATAATGGCAAAAACCCTAACTTAATGCTTAGTCAATTAGGCCCTTATTCCATAAAGTGACATTTTTACAAATTAAATAATATGACAAAACCATAAGCATACACACAAAATAGCTCATATACATAGAGTCTAGTACCTAAATATGTTGTGGTTAGGTAAAAAGGATGCCCTCCCTCTTATAAAAAACTTTGCCCTCAATGTTGAAAGTTCAAGCAATAAGGATTAATGTTGCAGTGTTACTAGAAAAATTGAGAAGATGCATTGTCACCCTATGAAAGGCCCAAAGTATGTGGTATGATAGCTCAAAAAAATTAGAAACATGCCTTTGGATCCTTGTGCAACATTAGATTGGTCAATTATGGTGGCTAAGCTCCTCTTTTGGCCTCCTTGGTGAAATTTGAAGAATGCTTATGAAAAAAGGGTGCACTTTTTAAAACATGTCACTCTAAGAATTGAAGGAAAGATTTGAACCCAAAACCACCTATTTCAAAAAGTACTACTCCAACCAAATGATCTAGAACATGATTATATCTAAAGAATTAAAGGATAAAAGGAGCTTTATTTTCTCTCAGTCAATGTCTACCTAAGATTCTAGCGCATTACAACATCTACAAAATCAGGTGCTCCACCACAAAACATTTAGAGTCCCCTGTTGCTTCCTCTTCTAGAATTCCTTTCCACTTGATCTTATACTCATAAATTTACCTTCTTCAAAGATCTCCCACCCTTACTTCTAAAATACTTAAATGAGTATACCTTCCTCACATGTCAATGTAATCTCTATTTTAGTGATTACTTCATTGTTGGCCCTTTGCTTTGAAAAAAAGATATGAAAAACATCATGGGCTTGCCCCTATTTGGGAATGTCTAGAGCATAGGAAACCTCCCAATAATTTCCTACACTTATTATGGCCCATAGAAATTAGGTTGGAGCGTGTTATTCCCTTGTTTCTTTAAACCGGTATACTTATATCACTACATGGGGTCTTCACTAAGTGATGTGCATTTGTGGGATATTAAAGAATACCCCTAATTTAACTAGATATTGATAAATACATGAACCCCCTCCCAATACATATTTATAATAAAAAAAAACCTCTATTTTTACTAAATATCCCATATTTTTACTAGATATCCCTTTTTATACCCCCCAATACTTATAAACCTCCCAATATCCCACATCCCCCCCTCCCCAATACCTACAATTTATTGACTTTATTTTTCACAATTTTAAAACCCCCTTTATGAATGAACGTGATAAGATATTGGTCAATAAGGTGAAACACATGTGTATCACTACAACCAAATAAATACCATATCTCCAATTACAAATTAGCATCCTATGTAGTGTTGATTAACTTGTTGCTACATGTTGTTGGCTACCATGGACAAGTTGTCCTCAAGGATGTTAATCCCCTATAGAGTGTTGGTGATCACAACAACTCTCATAGTTTGAATGATCCAATACTTAGGTTGAGGGGGCTCATAGTTAAATAATTCCTTAAATGGGGTCATTTTGGTCAAAGAGTGGTAGGTAGTATTATACAAGTATTCTACAAGATGTAACCACCTTACCCATTTTCTATGCTTATCCCTTGACTACTTCTAAAGGTATTCCTTCAGGAACTTGTTTACCACTTCAATATGCCCATATGTTTGTGGGTGATAAGGAGTACATATTATAGATGATTGCTTCCAATTTGGAAATTTATTTCCAAAAGTGAGTGACAAACGTTTCAGTTCTATCACAAATGATGTGACGAGGGACCACGTGGAGCTTATAGACATGCTTAAAAAATAAATTAGTAACACTAGATGATCTAGACTTGGTAGTTAAAGGGAATGAAATGAGCATACTTGGTTCAGTGATCAACCACCACAAATATAACATCCTTACCTTCAGAGAAGGGTAACCCAATGATGAGTTCACGGATACCTCTTCCTATTTTTAGTCAGAGATGGGATTAGGACGGAGAAGACCCAGATAAGGAACAATTTACACCTTATTACACTAGCATCACATTTGACCACAAATCACTCAACATCAGATTTTGTCTTTGGCCAATAAAATCTAGAGGAGACATTCCTATAAGTTTTGTGGAACCACACATGACTAGCCAAGGGACATGCATTTCCATGTTGAAGATATTGTATAAGAGGATATCCAAGATGAAAATAGATGCAAATTTTAAAGAGGATAACACCATTTCTAATATGAATCCATGGTTAGCCCTTTTTACCAATAAGAATGCCCCTTTGAAGTTGAACTAGAATCTAGTATGTACTTTGTGAGGAGCTTTGGTACCTAAGTAGGCTAGCTAATTGATATGGAGTTAAATGTGGTTGGTTCATCATGCCAACATAAGGAATCAACAACAATATTCACCTTACCCTTATGATCTCAAAGTCATAGGCTTAGAGATAGGTGATCCACTTTTGTTTCTTATCTATTAAATTACCAAGTGTCAATAAGTGTTTTAGGATGAGATGATTATTTTTAATGAATAACTTGGAACCTAAGAGAAATTGACACCACTTGACCATGCCACATGAAGTATGGAAAACTTTTATTTGTTGCATGTGAACACATGCTTCTCTTTGTCATTCAACTTGAGGTTTTCAAAGGAAATTGGTCTATCATATTGTAATAGTACTACACTAAGACCAAATCCAAAACATGCATGCTTAATAGTGAAGGGTTGAGTGAAACCGACGTACTAAGCCTAGGTGTTGAAGCAAGGTCTTCTTTGAGGCTCTCAAAAAATTGTTGCACCTCAATGGACCAACGAAAGGAACCCTTCCTAGTCAGGTTACTTAGGTGGCAAGAAATAGAAAAAGTCGTGGACAAATCTATGATAGAATCTTACTAAACCCTTGAATCCTACAAATCTATGATATAATCCTACAAATTTAGGGTTGTGAGCATTAGCCACCCTTGAATGGCTTGGATCTTTCATTTAATTTTTATGGTATAAACTATGTGGACATGGATTATCTTCTAATATGTTGAGCTCTCAATTGAGACCCATCATTAGAGTGTGTGAAGAATAAAGGCTGGAATGAGTGAATAAATACAATAATTTTGAATTTCGAACAAATTCTTGCATAGGTCGGCCTAAATCGTTGGCTTGCCTATGATATTATCACTAGTCTCCAATTTTCATTGAGAACCAAGTTGTCATCCTAGTTAAGATTACTACAATTATTTTCATCTTCTAAGGCCTCTTTGACCAATCTCTTTGAGCATTGGTTTCTATGACAACCACCTTTGTCTTTTTGATGCATACGTGGTGATTAGTCTTCTATGACTATTCTCAAATGTTTACTTTTTAAATATGTTATGGTGTATGTTCTCCAATGTTGGCTTTTTAAATATGTTATGGTGTATGCTAGATACATGTCCCTTTATTCTTGTTTTAATTGAGTGTCCAATTTACCCAATGTAAAAGAGATCACATGAGCAAGGAATATCATATACACCTTGCAAAAGGAGGGGGTTGAGAGGGTCATTGATAGATTTTAGGAGGTTTCTCAAGGTGTTGTGAGTGGTAAAAACCACTTTAATGTTTGTTCTTTTTAACATCCTCGTGATTTTGTTATTAACCCCTTTTATGTATAAAGGAAGTGACACAAAGGGATTGGTGTTGTTGGTAGTGTCGAAAGGTTTTGTATTGAGGTGATGGGATGAGGGTTGGTCCCTTTCCAAAAAGATTTATAAATTTGTAAATATGGGAAAACTTCTCTTGGGTTTCTCCATGGAGTTTTTCTTGAAATACACAAAGTATAAATTACTTTATATATATAAACATTTATTGGATTTTTCCATGATTTTTTTCTTGAAATGTATATACACACACAATAATTTACATACAAAATTTTGACTATATAATAGAAGAAAGAGAAACAAATCTTATTATATAAAAGTTTAGTTCCATAAATATAAAAGTTATTTCAAAATAAGGATATATTGTATCGCAAGAAGAGTTTTAGATTATCCTACAACTGATACAAAGAGGATGTGTCTTATAAAAAAATGATTATATAATATAGCAAAGAGGAGTAAAGCTTGCTATGGAAAAGTTCACTTCCATAGATATAGATTTCCTTTCAACAACAAGTCCCTATCTCAATATAGGAAGAGTTATTGGATTATCTTACAACTAATACCAAGGAGGATGCATCTCTACTTAAAAAAATTGTAGTTTGTTAAATGTAAAAAAAATCCAAAGATATGTGTAGATCCAATGACAATTGTAAAACTACTTTTCAAAACAATAGCTTAAAGTTTTTCCATATATTTTATTTCTGAAAATACACACAAAGTATTAATTTATATCAAGAAATACACACATTATTAATTAATTTATATACACACAATATTTAAATTATATAGTAGTTAAAAGAAAAGTCAATCTTCTTATAGAAAAGTTTAGTTATATGAATATAAAAGTCCTTTCGAGAAAAGGATATCTCCCATGTCAGTCAGGAAGTACTCTTGGATTATCCTACAACCAATACAACGAGGATGTGTCTCCTAAAAAAATGATTATACAATATAGCAAAGAGGAGTAGAGCCTCTTATGAAAAAGTTGAGTTCCACATATATAGAAATCCTTGTAGGAAAAATACTATATCCCAATAAAGTAAAAGTAAAGGGGTCTTGAATTATATTACACTGAATATCAAGGGTATTTGTTAAATGCAGTACAAATTCAAAGTTCTTTGTAAGCCCAACGATAATTGTAGGGTTTTTCAAAGAAAGAGCTTAGGGTTTAATTTGCAAGTGTGTGGCATATGGTTTTAAGAGAAAATGATTTCTCTTAGTTCCATTGTTGATGGAGTGAATAGTCTTACCTACGTTGTATCTCATTCCTATGATACTAAAACGCATCCAATCTTTTGGCTCCTTTTTAATAATTAAAGGATAATGATGAAGAATTAAAAAGGAAGATTTCGAGGTGTTTAGTTTATATTCTACTATAAAACAATAATTGAATAATTGTGTTATTAAAAATATATATGAGTTAAAAGATTATTTTTATACTTCTCTAAAGGATGCCTTTTGTGGGAAATGTATTATTGATGTGTTTTTCTTGCAATGGTTGGTTGGTTGTGTTATTAAAAAAAAAATATGAATTTGTAACTAAAAGTTTCTTTTTATACTTTTTTAAAGGATGTTTTTTTGTGTGAAATGTATTATTGTGGTGTTTTTTTTTAGAATAGAAAAATTTCTCAATTATATTAATATATAATTTGTTCTCATGACATGATTTACAATCCCAACGAAAATATCTACTGTCAAATATTTTTTTTTGTCTACAGTGGTCTTTCAACCAACAAAAAGGTGAAAGATCATAGATAGAAACTATAGATATAGGCATTGCTATATACCATAAGTTAGCATAAAGAGTAATGTCCATAGTACTAGTTGTCACATATACTCAAAAAAATAATTAGTAGCATAATGATATTATCTTTCGCTCGGGCTGGATTGTCCACAAATGTGTTGTTGTTGCAGGTCCTAGTATAGATTTAGTATGTGTGGAGGGCCCTCATGTCAACAAACCCAATGGTTGTAAGTGATTATGCCATCTTTTTTCTGAAGTGCGGCCTTTGATAGATGATCTGCTTCCTTGTTGTGCTCATGAAAAATATGTTTGAAGCTGAGCTTCCTGAAAGTGGACTGTAGTAGTCTGATTCTGTCCTTCCAGGCCATAAGAGAGATGGCTTGTAGCTTATCCATGTTGTTCAACCATTCTATAATAATTATAGAAGCCCCAAGAATTTGAAGGACTTCGATGTTTAATCTGGATGCCAAGTGCAGTGTGGCAAAGGCACCCAATAATTTTTCCCTGGTGTTGTTACCTGGGCCACAGTTGTAGATCCATTTGTATTGTGTATTCTTCGAGACTCTAATCAAGTCTCCTACTCCCTTATGTGTGCCATTGGACTACGTTGCTCCATCAAACCACCCCGTAGGTGTATCCTCTTAATTAAGTGTCCTATTTTTTTATCTGTTTTACCACTTTACTTGGGTGTATGTCTTTCCAGTTTTGAGCATACCAAGTGTTTTATAGGCAACAATACTTGTGGATGGGGTCCCATTTTCAAAGACGTTTTTGTTCCTATCCAACCATATGAACCAACAAACCAGAGATCAGAGATTTTTTAAGTTGTGCTCCACCAATAATCATACCAAGCAGATATTGTAGTCCCTTCCCAAACAGTGTTTAAATTTTGATCAAGATAAATTATGTCCCATACTTGTCGTGTGAAGCGGCACTTAATAAAGAGATGCATCATTGTTTCTTCATCATTATAGAAAAATTGACATATGTTGGGTCCAACCCAGCATTTCCTTTGAAGATTATCCCAAGTGTGTATTTTGTTTTCTATAGTTAGCCAGGTGAACAACTTAATCTTTTGTGCAATGTTCCAGGACCATAAATTTTTCCTCCATCCACCAATATTATTTTTCCAGAGAGAATTTGTAATGGCTATGTAGACATTTTTTATAGTTAAGAGGCTCGATTTGTCGCCCCCTGGTCACATAAGTTGATCATCAATATCTCGTAGTTGTATGTCTGAGCACGAAAGTTCCATGTAGTAATTATCCCACTCCACTGCGTTCTCTACAGAAAGGTCAAGCTCGATACTAGATTTCTAGTCGTATGATAGAATCCCAGATCTGGTGCTTCCTCTTGCTTGAAAGAGGTACCTGATGTTTTTTGAATTTAGATGTGTAATCAGCGGTGGAGAGATATAGGAGGCCTTATCCAATCCTATAATACAATCCCTTCCAAGAATAATTGAGTGACTTGAGCCCGGCTTCCAATAGATCCAATGAGTTATCCATTTTACCGACTTTACCAAGTTTCTCCAGATCTGAGAGACCGCCCTTGTAGTGTTTCTCGCAGTCCTAAGCCAAGTGGCCACTGAAACGTGGGGCATGTATTTGTCTTTAATAACAGAGTTCCATATGCCTGCTTTTGTCAACACACGCGAAAGTGAGTTGGCAGCCAATGCTTTGTTGAAATGGAATATGTTTTTGATCCCCCATACACCCTTGTTTTTTGGTTTTTCCAAGGATTCCCAGTTGCAGAGATGTTGTCGAGATTGGTCAATGCTGCCCGACCAGAGAAAATTGTAAGTTAATTTCATTAGCTTATCAATAACCGTGGTTGGTATGGTCGTGAGGGCCATCCAATATACCGATTGTCCTTCTAAGACAACTTTGATGAGAGTGAACTGGCCTCCTAAGGAGAGCCATCTATTGCACTAGTGTCCAATTTTTTTCTCCACTTTTGCTACGAGCCAATTTCAGTATGTGGCCTTATAGGAGTCAGCTTTAATAATATATCCAAGGTACTTGAAACCTTCAGAAAGGTGTACAAAGATATAATGAAAGAGGCCTTTCAATTGTTCCAAAGATTGTTCTTGAAAATTGGCATAGTGGAAAGTTGATTTTGTCCAGTTAATCAGCAAACCCATGGCACTACGAAAGGTCTTCAATATTTCTTTAATTTCCCTCCATTCATGTAGAGTGTCATTGGTCATGATAAGAAGATCATCGATGAATAGGAGGTGTAAAATCTTGACAATTCTGGACACTTTAATCCTTGTAATCTTCCCTTCTTCTTGACCCTTTTTGAGTAGCAGACTTAATCCTTCCATAACCAGGATGAACAAGAGTGGTGAGAGAGGGAAGCCCTGCCTCAGTCCTCTGCCACTATAAAAGAAAGTGGAAGATTTTCCATTAACCAGTACAATGAAGTTTGCACTTATCACGCAACTCATGATCCACTTAATCGAGGATTGACTAAATCCTGATTGTGTCAGTATTAATCTGAGGAAGTCCTAGTCAATATAGTCGAATTCTTTTTTAAGGTCCAATTTTAGGATAAGTGCCTTTGAAATTTTATCTTTTATACTATGCAAGCACTCATGGGCAGTGCCAATGGCGTCTAAAATATGTCGACCCTTTAAGAACCCTAGTTGTTCACTCGACAGTGTCCTCGAGAGAATAATTTTTATCCTATTATCAATGATTTTAGAGATTAATTTATAGCACAAATTACAGAGTGTTATTGGTCTGTAGTCTCCAAAAGTGGTAGGATTATTTTCTTTAGGAATAAGTGTCAAGAAGGCCGAATTCAACGCACTAGTCACCTTTCCACTGAGTCTGGAGTCTTCCACTAGCTCCAAGAGATTGGCCCCTACTAAATCAAAGAAATGTAGATAGAACTTTGCAGTCCAGTCGTCGGGGCCTGGGATTTTATCCTTGGAAAAAGATTTTAATGCATCCAAAACCTCATGTAGCGTGCAAGGGCTATCCAATTGATTGGAATCATCTGTTGTGACTGATCAAGGGAAGAGTCTGGCCACAATGACTAAATCGTGTAAATTATTATGTGGCATCACCTCATAGAAGGATTTGAAGAAGTTCGCAGTTGTAGACTTTAGGGCTTGTTGTTTGCTATGGATAATGTTTGCTTCATCTTTTATCTCCCAAATATTTTTTTTATGCCTACAAAAGCTTGTGAAACGGTGAAAGAATTTTGTCTTAAGGTCCCCACACTTTATCTAGTTATCTCTGCTTTGTTTTCTCCAAAGTGCTTCTTCTGCGAGTAGGATTAGGTTTCTCTCAGATTCTAGAAGTTTCAAGTTTTGATTCATGTCCTTGTTGTCCCCTACCTGTGTACCTTCTTGAAGGAGATCCTATAACTCAATCTCCAAATCTTGAAGTCTAAGGAGTTTTTTTTTTTCTGTGTGTAATAGCCCAATGTTTGATGCAGACTTTTAGATATTTTAATTTCCAGACAAATCATTGTTGAATTCCTGGCTCAGTCAGAAATAAGGGGTCTTTACATACTTTCTTGACAATAGAATTGAATTCTTTTTCAAGCAGGCAACTCGAATTCAATTTAAAGGGGTACGCTGTTAGAAGAGTTGGCGAGTCAAATTGCAAAAGAATCGGAGCATGAACCGACAGATAGAGATAATCCACCCAGGATCTAATCCTTCCCTTGAATGAGGAAATATTTTCAGAGATAAGAAACCGGTCTAGTCGCTTGGAAATGGATTATGATCCTACATGTATGTTGTGCCAAGTAGGGACCATTACATTTGGAGGCAAGTCTACCAGATCTTGTGCTTGAAACTGAGTTTTTAAGTAATCATCCAGAGAGTCTTGTGTAGCTCAGCCCCCTCAAACTTCCCCTGAATTTTTTGTTAGGTTCATGTCTCCTGCTATAAACAAATTTGTGTGATCAAGCAAGCCCTAAGACTCCACCTTGTCCTAGAATAATTTTCTATCAGTGCAAGGACCATATATATTGAGAAAGTCGATTTGTTGGTTGCTCCATTGGATGGTACCTGTCAGTAGGATGCCACCACAACACAGATAGGGGGTTAAATCAAACTTTGTAGGATCCCAGAAAACAACCAATCCCCTAGAGGTACCAAGTGAGTTTACAAAACAGGTATGCCAATTGGAGCAGAACTTATTCAAGAATGTTCTGACCTTTTGACCGTCAACCAAAGCTTCCTGAAGGAAGATAATGTATTTCTTACAATGGTTGATGTAAGAATATTGGTCTTCCATCTCTAACTATATTAGTTATTTTCTATAAGGAAGCAATCTCTTTGCATGTACATGTAAGCATTTTTAGGATAGTATTTTGGTTTTAGCATTAATTGTTGTAGAGATATATAATATCAAGTTTAGTGTTTTATTCTTTTCCCCTTTTGGATCTAATTACTTTCTATTAAAAGTTTATAATGGATATGTATGAACTTGAAGTTTTAGAATATGGTTAAGTTTATAATGGATATGTATGAACTTGAAGTTTTAAAATATGGTTCAAATATATGTGAACTAAGTTTTAGAATATGGTTCAAATATATGTGAACTAGTTTATTGATTTGAAATTGTTTAGTGAATATATAATTAGTTTTATATAATATTATATGGTTCATGAAATTGCTTAGCGGGTAGAGAATTAGTTTTATATAATAGTATATGGTTCATATATCTGTGAACTAGTTTATCGTTTGTTTGTTTTTCTTAATATTTTTCAAGGTTATATATGGAACATGATTCTTACAAAGTATAATACATTATCATCGTCAACTAACCTAAAACTATTAATTTTTTTTATATATTTAGATTGGGGAAATAAGTAATGAAGAAAAATATCACTCATGAGACTTAGATTTCATTGCTTCAGGCTACCACTATAACTCTTAAAATTTTCACATAAAGCCCACAATCACGTGCCGAGGTTAATCAGGGGATTTGAACTGAGTTGGGAGGCATTAAAACAATTAGTCCCAACCACTCGATGGGAAACATTAACACCATAATTAGTCCCAACCACTCAGTGGGCGACATTAACACCATTAGGCCCAACCTAGTCCCAACCACTCAGTGCACGATATTAACATTGTTAGTCCCAAACACTCATTGGGTGACAATAACATTGTTAGCCCCAACCACTTGGTGGGCAACATTAACACTTCTAGTCCCAACCACTGTAAGGCCTTTGGTGAGGGAGGCACGTTGCATCTCTGCCCGACCAGTGTAGATGAAGATGGTATGTGGATTTTGGGGTTGTTGAGAGGCTCAATCTTCATATAGAGAGAAAGTGGGTGAATCTTGGGGCGTCCCTTGGGCATGATGTGCCTAAGGAGACATGTGCCCAAGACTTGCGAAGGATGCCATATGTTTTCATGTGGTTTCATAAGACAAAGACGTGTTGGGATGTGTTGAGGAGTGAGTGAATCAACACTTGGTGACTCAATGGAAGTCACATATTGGGAAAGGCAGTGATGTGTGGAGTCAACTCAATTCATGGGCAGAACAAGTGACCCATCGTGGGTCGTCTCAAGCAAAAGACTGAGAGATGCGATGGTTAGCATGGGAAAAATACCAAGAGACATGATGGTTGGATTAGGGAAAAGTCTAAGAGTCGCGATAGTTTGTGGGATGAACAGTTGCATATATATATATAGCTCTTCACTTGGTTGGAGGGGCATCATGGATCATCGAACTTGAACTTGGACAACAAGGAGATCTGAGGTGAACTTAGGAGAAGGGGGCGAGCTCCCCCAAGGAGCCAAGTTTCTTCGATCTTCGGTGACTTGTGCTACCATGTGGAGTCTGTGACAAGGTAAAATAAAGATGGGTGAGTCACTTTGGGATGATTTCAGACAACAGATTGACTTGAGGCTTTTGATAAGGCGTGACAGTGATTTAGACAATGAGAATAAGAGTGAGTCATATGTGTGATTTGTGGTCACCAAAGAGGTTTAGGAAGACTGAGGTACGACATGACTCGACACGGCTACCCCACAATGTGGAGTGATTTGTTCACAAAGGTGGTTCGACTGAATGAAGTCACATGGGGATACATTGTATTGGGGTTGAGGAGGTTGTTGCAAGAAAATATGCACTCTTGTATGTTGTATGAGTTGCATGCTCCTTGTAAGATATTGTACCAACCTCTTGTATAATAAGTGTATGGGTGTTAGGCACCTTTGGTGTCACGTAGCATATCTTTGTGTCTCTTCTCTTGTATGGAATCACATGTTTCATGGTTATGTAAATGACTAAGTATAAGATGTGTTAATTGTATAAGAGTGTATGAGTTGAAAAGTACAGGAAGGTTGGGTGTGCGCCTTGGTTGTCAAGAGTTGGGTGAGTAGACTTTACTCGTCAGTAGCTTGGAACAGAGTATGGGTATGTTTCAAGTGAAAAGGTGTAGTTCAGGAAAAGTATAATTGGGTTGGTTTGGCCACCAAGTTTGAAACATCGCGATGTTGCATGCCCTAAGGGGTGCACAAATACTCAAGGTCTCGAGCAAGTCTCCTTTGGGGTCGTGACATATTGTATCCGAGAAAATTTTCATCCATAGACTTGAAGACATTCAAGTTGGGCACACTCCATCAAGACATCTTCTACACAAGAATCACCAAAACCTTTAGTTGAGTCGAGTTGGGTTGTCGATCAAGTTTGAGGTCGACCACAACCTTCGAACAAGGTAACTCTCTATAGAGTTAGATGAGTCAATTAACATCAATATGGCTTGACGGTGGGGAGAAGTAGAGAATGGCACCTTGGTGCCTAAGGAAATTGAGGATGATGATGGATGAAATAGTGGAAGGAAGGTGGGTCAGATGCATGGAGATATCGATACTTAGATGGAGTTTTGAATATCATAGAGTTGAGTTATAGATTTGATGTGAACTGTTCGGGCACACTTCGTCGAGACATGTCTTTTCAGATCTTCACAAAGTGTGTCTATTGAGTCATATTGTTGCACAACTTGAAGTGTGTCATACTTCGAAGAAGTTGGTCTTGCAGTGATGGGTTAGTTTGATATATTGTGCGATGAGGTCTTGGTGCCTTGGTGACAAAGACAATTTGGTGGAAGCATGGGTGACTTGGATGCGTTGTATGTTTGTGACAACTTATTTCTGAAGTGGTATGGATATGGACACTTAGTCTTGAGGTGCGATACAAGATTGTTTCATGACAAGAGATGGTGGTTTGGGGTGAGTCATAGACCCATGATAGTATGAATAATCGGACCATGGAAGTAGCCAAAAGTGTTGTTGAACAAGGTATGATTGTTTCAATTTCTTTTCATACTTCAAGTTTTTGCAATGATTTCATTGAAGGGAGATGGGGAGGCTTGGATGAGGACCAAGTGCGATCTGTTTCCATGGTGAAAAATAATAGACTTGGGAGTGGCTCAAGTAGTGTAGACTTTAAAGGAATCGTGGAGCATTTTGGGACACCTAGACACGGGCGATGCATATGAGAGATTGGGGTGACCTGCTTGGGTAATTTCAGTGGTGGACTTAGGAAAATTTGGATCCGACTATGGAGATTATTGGATTGTTGCCTAACTCTTTGATGAGGTGCATTGGAGAGCTTGTTGTAGTGAAGAAATCAGTGAGGCTAAATATGTGCCAAGTTTAAGAGGACAGATGAGGTGCCTTGGTCTAAGGGTACCTTAGATGAGTTCATTGGGTCATGTGATGACTTGATAGTCACAACGATGGTTCCAGAGTATGAGACGCCTGTAGAGGTGAAAGGAATTTTTATTCTAAGTGATGGATAGAGTCGAAAATGAAGTCGATCAAGAAATGTTGATAGTCAACCTAAATGGACAAAACATAGACCAAGCGACTCAGGTGATGTTTGTTCTCCTTTGGTATGGGAAATTGGATGATGAAAAGTTCTCCTTGGTGGATTCTGGATGATTTTGCGATGAATAAGATATCCAAAGGGGTTACTAGTTGAGGTTAGCAGAAGTATTGACTTGGACGTGCCTAAGAATGGAAGTTCTTTGGGGTGGCTTATTTTACTTAGAGCACTTTGGATAGTTGATTGAGGTGTTTAAGAAGTGTGGATCTGTTGTCCACACTCATTGCAGACATCAATTTGTGGATAGATGGCTCGGTAAAAGGAGGCAAGTTGAGAACTTGCCTTGTTTTGGAGCCTGCACAAACATGTGGAGTCGTGGCATAAAAGATCTCTTGGGAATGTATGTGGAGAAGTTCATGCAACAACATGGCCAATAGTGTGAAGTAATGGTGTGGAGACAACATGGACATGCAAAACTTGCAATGGATGGGATGTTCCATATCTAGGGACCCAAATGAAGAGGATGGGAAATTGGGCCAAGGAAGTCAAACTGCAGACTTGATAGCAGTTTGAGATGAAAGGAAAAATTTAGTTGGGCGTGTGTATGGAAGCCACATGATGGTTTCCTTGACCCTTCATAGGACTTGTATGTGGCATGAATCACATGTATTAGTAGTGGAGGTGGCAGACTTCTATCAATAGATTGGATAACTTCCATGAATGGGCAATGGAGTCATGAAGCGTCGAAGAATATGTATGTTTGGAGAGACATCGCAATGCATCAAGGAAAGTTAGGCGACCTTTCCTTGTTTTGAGGACATGTGTGGATGAACCAAATTGTGAAAGGAAGTGACCAATTTTTGCATGAGGGTGTGCAGACTCAAGAAGTGTGATGGTTGGATTGGCCATTCAACTAGTTTGTGACTTGGGAAAACAACAACATGTCAAAGGGGTCGAGAGTACGGGCACACTAGTAGGTTTGGAGGCACAACACTTGGGAAATGTTGCGTAGGATCTACTTGATGAAGATTGGATGTGGAAACAGTGAGGCAAGGGTGGACAATTTCCTTGGTCTTTGGAGTTGGACAAAGTGACGAAGATGCAGATAAAAAAGACTAAGTTTAGGCATGTGGAAGTACACTTCAAGAATTGGACACAACAGTTACATTGATCACTAGACCAGTGCAGGACTTGAGGAATCTAATGTGCGGAGACATATAAGAGGTAGTTGAAGTATTTGTGCAACAATAGATCGCAAAAGTTCAACAATTAGGCATTTTTTCATGTTTTGATTGAGGTTGCAGCATTTGAGGTAGCAACGGAGCAAAATGTGATCATCATAGTAGGATAGTGGGGGATGTCCTTCCACGGTAGTAGGTAGATTGGTCACACACAAATTTGGGCGAAGAGCAGTGTGGATGGTTTCACAATGTTGTGAATGATTGCATGAGATGTGGAAATTTTGGTTTTCCACTTTGGCAGAAATTTGGGGTTTCTAGTTCACATGAAACTTGGGGTTTGTAGCTCACACGAAACTTGGGGTTTCTAACAGACTTAGTTGTGGAGGGGAGCACAAGTTCGGGAATATATTTGGAGACAACAAATTTTGTGGATGTTTTCGTGGATGACAACAAATTTTGGTGGGGGAGGATGTAAGGCCTTCGATGAGGAGGGTGCACGGAACCTCCGCTCAACCGACATAGATGAAGACTAAATGTGGATTTTGGGGCTGACAAAATGCCCAATATTCATATAGATAAAAAGTGGGTGAATCTTGGGGTGTCCCTTAGGAATTATGTTCCTAAGGAGACTCACTCTCAATACTTGCAGAGAATGCCATATGTTTTCATGTGGTTGCGTAAGATGAAGATGTGCCAGGACATGTTGAGGAGTGAGCGACTCAATAGAGGTCACGTAATGGGAAAGGCAATGACATGTGGAGTTAAATCGATTCATGGGCAGACCAAACAACCCATTGTGGGTTGGCTCAGGTGGAATACCAAGAGATGCGATGGTCAACTTGGGAACAAGACCAAGAGATGCGATGGTTGGCTTGGGCATAAGTCTAAGATTCATGATGGTTCATGGGATGAATGGTCACATATATATAGAGCTCTTCACTTGGTTGGGGAGGCATCATGGATCATCGACTCAGACTTGGAAAAAAAGGAGATCTGAGGTGGACTTGGGAAAAGAGGGCGAGTTGCCCCAAGGAAAAAGTTGCTCATATCTTGGACGACTTGTTGATCCGAAAATACTTAGACACCACTTATTTATTTACAATATATACATGCAACATCTAACTTGATTCAGAATTATTTCATGACCTTATTGAGGTGATTTGCAGAAAAATGATGATGTGCTTCTTATCCAAAAGACTCATAAAATGATGATTAATTTGCAAATTATTGAGATGACACAACATAAAATAAAAGAACTCAAATTACATATATGGATGACATATTACTTCATCTTCAAAGTCCCTTTAGATAGTATGATTGTTCTCCATCATCTGAAAATACCAATTACATTACATCACGGGCTTACAAAAATCCAATTTAATGGAATCTCTTTAATTCCACTACTCAAAACAAGAAAATGAGTTCACCATTAGAATCCTTGCGAAATTCTTAGAAATTTGACTAAGAAGTCGACCAAATTCCAAACTGGCTCAAATTTACCCTCTTTACATGTCAAACAATGCACTATGGCACTCATTAATGGCAATTTGGACTCAGATTTTTACAAATGATCTATGATCATAAAATAAACCTCAAATTCATACTCCTTGAGAAAAATTGTGAAAAATGAGTATAAAATTGCCTAGGTACAATCAATATACCTCATGGCATGTTTTTCTATGCAATGCCAAACTTAGCTCCTTCTCTGGGCGTAAATTTATGTAGTCCACACTGCCTCGAAATCCATGCATGCATTGGACAATGTTCCTGCCTTAGGATGTGTGTACATCAGGATCTGTACTCGCCTTGGGATGTGTGAAAACATTGGAAATTGTGCCCAATATATAGGGTGTGGGCTTAACTCCCCGTTTGAATCCATAAGAAAAACATTTAAGGATTAGTTACAAAATCTCGTAACAAAGGGACTATGTTGGCACATTGGTTAGGCATCCAGAATATAACCCGAAAGTTTCAGGTTTGAATCCTCCATGAGCACACGTTGGTTTGTTTTGTTGTAATATATATATATATATATATATATATATATATATATATATATATATATATATATATATATATATATATATATATATATATATATATATATATATATATATATATATATATATATGGTTGTCAGTGGCCTCCCACTTATTCCAACTGGCTCATTTTGACAGTTTTCTAGTTTTCGGGCCCCCGACTTTTGGGGCCATTTTGAGGCCCTAAACAATGTTTTTAGGGCTTGCCATAGGTATACTATTCATAAAGTTAGAGTCAAACGACAACATGTGCAGTCCTCAGATAGACCTTTCCAACGGGCTATCATGAACCTAAAACAGAGATCGTATGCAAAATTTACGACCCCGAGAAGTTGATGTACTAACTTATCCCGACAGGCCCACATGACTTTTGGCACTTCATCTCCTAGGGTTAGGTTTTTGGATGTCTAGGGTTTTGGAATTACTATTTATTGTAAAAAAGGATTAGAGAGCCTCATTGTAACCATCTTCTTGCGATTGAGCGTAGTCGTCACATCTCTTTTTAAAGATAAGCCACCACCATTCTAGCAAGCTTGGTTTAAGTCTTCATTTTACAGTTTCAGTATATTTTCTTATTGAATAGAAACCGGTTTTATTGTATCTTTGTTATTGTTCCTTGTATTTATGTGTTAAGAATAATAATAATCTGTATTCATTTCATCCTGCTCATAAAATATGGATCAATGGTATCAAAGTGGTCTGCTCCTTGTCGTTCTTAATGCATGTCCCCAACGATGTCAGGGTACAAAGAATTAGGTCTCGAGCTTGTTTCTCTTGAGGAAAAAATCTCTTGCATGCCCAAGCGACCTCTCATGGTAGGAGAAAAGGAAGACGATGGGACATGAGATCCTTTCAAAATGTTACTCAAGGAATCCCTCACACAACGAAGGAACGATATGATGGATAGTTTTGCGCAAATCCTTTGGTGGCTACCAACAGGCGACACATCTTCCTGGAGTGGAGGCACCTCCCCCTTCATCGTACAAATAAAATTTGATATTCCTATATTTGAAGGTCAGATAGACACAAATGTTGTAGAAAAATGGTTGAATCTGCTAGAAGGGTATTTTTTTTGTCCATAACTTTTTGAACAGAGAAAATATTACGTTTTTGCTCCTCAAAGTGGTTCCCCATGTCAAAGATTGGTGGGAGACTTTCTATGAGCAAAAGGAAATAGAGGAACCCTCATTATTTATAGTCGTGGTGACCTGGGATTCCTTCAGGGATGTTATCAAGGAACAATACTACCCTGTCGGGAGTTATGACAACCTGATGGCAGGAAAGAGACTAAGTAGTGCCAGAGTTCACATATATCTTCCATACCTTGCACACCAAGCTAGGTATCAAATATTCTGAGCAAAATCTGGTGCTCCAGTATCATGGTGGTCTGATTAGATACATCCAGGATGAAATAGAGTTTCGGGACATCTTGTCCTTAGGCGCGGCCTATCAATATGCCATCAAAATTGAGGAGAAGCTTAAGAAAAAGACACGACAATTTGGGCATGGGAATCCCTCACAACAAAATCAAGGAAAGGGAAGCCCCAACCTGCAGAAAAAAGGATATAGAAAAGATAGACAACCTTAGGACAACTAGTCTAGGTCGCAAGTAAAGAAGGACATAGAAAGACAAAGAAATATATCGGGAAGTGGTGCGACTTCCATAAGGGCCCCTGACATAACATTGTTGATTGTCACTCAAAGAAATCATTGGTGGTTGAGGTGAGCCTTTGAATCAGATGCAAGTTCTGACTATGAGTTAGAACCAAAAATGGGGAGACAAATCATTGACACAGAACCTAGTGCCACTGTTGCTACCACAAAGGTCCAACCCAGTGAACCAAACAAGCCAGAAGAAGGTGAGCACCTCTTTCATTCAAAAATGTGGGTAAAAGGGACCCCGCTGCACTTGATCGTTGATAGTGGTAGCCAGAAGAACCTCATCTCAATAGAGGTCGTCAAGAATCTAGCCTTGCTAACGATGCCACACCCACATCCCTACACCATTGGATGGATCCACCAAGGAAGAGATCTCCGCATCAGCCAACAGTGTCGTCTGTCGTACGACATCAAGCCCTTCAAAGATGAGGTATTGTGTGATGTTTCTCCTCTCAAATTTTGTAATGTTCTTTTGGGCCAACCTTATTTATGGAAACGTCATGTTGTATATGAGTCTAGGCCTCACAATGTCATTATTACTTTGGACAAGAAATTGTACAGGATACCCGAGGCAAACCCACCTAGTGTTATTCTCTTAGAGAAAGATAAATATTGTAGCCACATCTAGGGCCTTCATGGCCGACCTCTCCACATAGTAGAAGAAAGTGGATAAGGTCGTGGAATAATACAAATATATCTTCTCCTCACCTACCGGGGTACCTTTGCACTGTGAGGTCAAGCATCCCATCGATCTGACCCATGACACACCACTGCCTAACGGGCCAGTCTACCACCACTCTCTATTAGAGAATGAGGAGATCAAGCGACAGATCCAAGAACTGATCCACAAGGGGCACATTCATCCCAACTCATTTCCTTGTGGGATTACAATCGTGTTGGTGCAAAAGAAAGACGAGACTTGGAAACTCTGCATTGATTATCAGGCCCTAAATAAAATCACAGTCAGGAACCAATACCTGATTCCTCGAATCAACGTTCTCCTTGATCAACTCAAGGGGGAAAAATACTTCAGTAATATTGATTTGAAGTCTGGCTACCACCAGGTCCCTATAGAACAAACAGATGTATGGAAGACCGCCTTCAAGTCAAAATAAGGTCTTTTTGAACGGTTGGTCATGCCCTTTGGTTTGAAAAATGCTCCAACAATTTTCATGAGGATAATGGATGATATCCTGCGACCTTTCACCAATACTTTTGTAGTAGTGTATCTGGATAACATCCTCATTTACAACAAGACTTGGGTGGAACACTTGCAGCATATTCAACAGGTTTTGCACACCCTGCGACAACACAAGCTATATGCCAACTTGGAAAAATGATCCTTCGGCATGGAAAGGGTCTAGTACCTAGGCTACATCATGGATTAGCATGATGTGCATGTGGATCTGTTAGCGTCAGAAGTCACTCCTGGATTGCTTGCAGGAGCAGAGCCCAACGCCCATCAGTTTTATGTCACGATTTGTTTAATGGGGTGATCAGATGGGTAAAGACTCAAGAAAATATAGCTTTAACTTGGTAAACTGGGCTTGGTATGTAGAAATCAAGGGAGGTCTTGATCCAACTTCCGTCAGTAAATGATTAAAGGGTGGTAGAAGGAATACTTGTGAGAAGGGTGAGCAAGACTACCTCGAGCAACAGGCCTTCGGAAGCTTGAGGATGAAAAACTTGGAAGCCAAGATCCTCTTGGTCCAGAGCTTCAAGGAGCTAAGGGGTGACTCAACTAAATCCTTCAATTCCAAGTCATTTCAGCGCTGAGAACATCACAAGAACTATTAGAAACAATGTGACTATTACAATGATCCAACCTACATCATCCTATAACAACCACAACTCGACTGGATCCTCCAATTCCGAGTTGTTCTAACACAGTAAACAAATAAATGGAAGGGAAGTTGACATCCATAAAGTAATAAATCTCAAATTCCTTATACATTAACCAGAGCGACCAACGCTTCATCAAAACTTTACAATTGAGACTTTTGCTCAACCATCCATCCTCTACAAAATACAAAGACTGAGTCTATATACTTAGGAAAATTCACCTCACAAAGGCGTGTATAGTCACCCAAAGCTTGGTGTCCCTTCAGTCAAACTCGTACTGATATCTTTTTTCAAGTGCCACCTTAACTACGCATGGCTCCTGCAAGGAGGGTAGCTGAGCCATTAAGTGCTGGGCTAGCGTGTGCAGACTTCTCTGTCTAGTCGAGGACTTCGGCATGGTTTCTTTGAGAAAATCGATACACAGGACCTCTTCGAGCAGACGGCTTGCCAGACCCTCCATTCCCCTCACTTAATGAATGAAAGGAGGTTTCAACCACCCACTCTTTCCTTCATTTACTTCAATGCTAGAAACAGTATTGAGATCGGGTCCGATGGCGCCTGGAGATCACGATGATCCCCTCTGTAACTGAACTCAGCGCCTTTGGCCTTCGTTATGTAGCTCCTTTCTCTCCCCAAGTGACCATGGGTTGTGACCATGTGCTTATTCCCAATGTGCTTTCGGCGTTCGTGAATGGGAAGGAGCTATTCCTGTAATTTGAAATCGCGATGAGCGAAACGTCGAGACGACTCAATCTGGTGCCATGCGTCCCTCTGAGATCTGACGGTCCTGAACTCACCCGACGCTACTGTGGGCTCAGGTTCAGGACTCTCCCAGCATCTCGTGCGTCGGAATATAACGAAGCTGCTCTTTGCGCTTTGGAGTCACGATGGGCAAAACGCCGAGATGGCTCAGTTTACCGCCATATGTCCCCTTTGGATGGACGGTTGAAAAGGTTTCATGATACAGCGGGCCCTGCTTTCGGCGCTATCAGGGTTTGGGGTTTCGAGATGTAGAACAACATGAAACTCTCACCCCTCGAACTCCCGAATGCTGAAACGCCGACACGACTAGATCTCGCGCCACGCATTCTCTAGATGGACGACTGCTCTTCTCCTCTGCACACAATATGAGCACGATCTATTGTGTTAACTTCAGCGCAACTTCCCTATTCGTGATTTCCTGCCAACCGTCGATCTACTCATATGGATGGATTTGGACCGTTGACACTATAATCCTACCCGCTCACTTTATTTTAAGTCCGAAAAGGACTTTTTCTGTGTGCTGCACTTGGGCGCTCCTCGTGCAACCTGCAGACCTGGATGTCCTGATGCCGAAGACAAGTAATGTTGCTAACATTAGGCTCCATGGGGGATAGAGTCGTCCCTCTGATGCTCTAAGGACTCATTTTGCAGTTCCAGTGCCTTGCTGTTGGGATATGGAGTCACTTATTAAGCCGAAACAATAAAAGTAAAAACAAAGAACAGAAAGGACAATATTTACAAAACATAGGAGCCACTGAAGGCTCAGACAAAACATTTTTTTAGAAAATGCCCATTTACTGGGCCGCTGAAAAATTCTTCACCCTCCAAGTCCTGCAACCTGTAAGTGTTATTTGAGAAAACTTCAGAGATTTTGAAGGGGTCAATCCATAGGGCTTCAAATTTGCCATGCTTTCCCTTGTCTTGTTTAGGAGCGTCCCATTTTAGCACCAGGTCTCCTATCTGGAACTGCTCCTTCTTGGCCTTCTTATCGAAAGCCTGCTTGATCCTTTGCTGATGGTCCTGAATTCTGTCTATTACCTGCTCTCTGGCCTGTTGGACTTCTACCAGTTGATGAATCCTTCTGACTATGCCATTGGGATCCTCTTGATAATCCTGGAAGAATTTAGCTACAGGAATGGCCAGCTGCGAAGGAAAGATAGCTTATTCTCCATAAACTAACTGGAAAGGGGAGATGCCTATAGATCTCTTTGTAGTCACTCGATCGGCCCATAGAGCGAATTTCAGCTTTGAACTCCAAGCTTTTTTGTTGTCCTCCAACAATCTTTTGATGATTCTTATCAGGCTTTTGTTAGAGGATTCTGCTAAACCGTTGCCCTGCGGATAATACGGGGTGGAGTGAATCAGTTTGATCTCGAACTGTTCATAAAACTTGGCTAATGGCTCAGACCCGAAAGCGGCTGCATTATCAGTGAAAATCTTATTTGGGCAGCCGAACCTTGTGATGAGGTCCTCCAAGAACCCAATGATTACTTTGTGGGAAGCACTCCTGGTAGGGATAGCTTCAATCCACTTGGTAAAGAAATCTGTAGCAGTCAGGATCCATCTGTACTGCCCACTGGAAGTGGGGTGAATTTATCCAATGAAATCTAGGCCCCACTGCTGGAACGGTCCCAAAACAACTACAGGCTGTAAAGGTAGAGACTTGAGCTGTTGTTTTCCTGCAAATCTTTGACATTGGATACAGGCTCTAACTCCTCTATGGACATCAGAGAACAAGGTAGGCTAGTAGTACCCGGCTCTGAGAATTTTGTGGGTTGTGGCCTTCCAGAAATGGTGCCCTCCACATAGGCCGCTGTGAAATTCAACCATGATCCTATCGGCCTCTTGTGAATTCATGCATTTTAAAAGTACCCCCAGGGGGTCTTTCCAATATAAAATTTGATCGATAAGGCAGTATCTGACTGCCTTGAGCTTCAGAGCTCTTGCTTTGTTTCTTTGCAGGCCGTCTGGAGGCCACAACTCTTGTAGAAAGTATATGACATCCTTATACCAAGGACATTGAGCCAATGGGGGCTCCCTTTGAGGGTCTATGTCAGACAATCGATCCTGCTGAATACCTGAGCATTCATTGATGAAATTTATCCCCAAAGCTTGGCAATTGGCTTCAGCCAACAACTTGGCCAGGCCCTAACCTTTGATCAATTTGGTAGGCTTTATTTCGAGGTCAAATTCCAGAATCTTGGCGATCCACTTACTCCTCCTTCCGTCTATGTCAGGTTGAATAAGAATGTCTTTAATAGCAGCTGAGGGGACGTAAGCGATGATTTTTTACTACAGGACATAGATTCAGAATGCCTTGAGAGCCTTTACCAGGGCATAGGCCTGCTTCTCCATAGCGTCATACCCGACTTCGGCATCCCTCAATGCTCGGCTGAAGTAGGCGATAGGCTGCTCAAATATGCCCTTGTTTGTCTGTAACAAAACAATAGCCACCGTGTCAGGTGAGGCAAAGGAAAAAATAAGGAAATCCTTTGAGTAGTCGGGGCTAATAAGCACAGGGGCTTCTGTCAGGGCTAATAGAGGTCATGATAGGCTTGGGTGACTTCTAGCCCTAACTCTTCCATGACGGTTTTGGGCATGAGGTTGTGAGAAGCCCCCGAATCCATCAAATAGTTGTGCAGTACCTTGTCATGTATGTTCAAGGAAGTGTAGAAGGGAGGGGATGAGTCATTCTTGTCTTCTACCATAGGACCTAGAATAACTGCAGGCTTTTCATCTTGCAAATTGATGGAGTCTGTGGGAAGGCCTGAGACCTCAGGCTGTGAAAGCTTAGAGAAGTGTTTCTTGAACCCTTCATGTTTAGTCAATTCTGTCAGGGGCACAGGGATTTTGATTTTTTGAATTTCATGCTCGAAATTAAAGGAAGACGAGAGCTTTGGGATTTCTCTTATTTCGGGAACATGACTCTGAACTATGGGAGGGGGGAATTGAGTCTTATTACCTCTATGACTGTCCGCTACCTCATTATCAGGCTTCTCTGATCTAGTTGAGTGCTCAAGAACCTCGGGTGCTCTTGTCTTCTTCTGGGACCTCAGGTCATACCTGCCTTGGCGGCCACTAGCCTTGTCCCCTTTGCTCAGTTCATTTAGCTGACTGTCCATGAGAGACTCCTCGTATGTTGATTGAGTGAGATGAGGAAAAGGAGGGGTGTCTCCGAAGCAATGGATTTCATGGTCTAGCTCATCTGTTTCCCTTTCTTCCCCCTCAGCCACACAATTGTTTTGAAAGGGGGCCTGAATTTTCTGATCCTCTCTGTCTCTTCCCCTTTCTCTTTGTACAGTCGGAGGAGTAATATTGTTTGGCCTCCTGAAACCTCCTTTGTTTTCGGTGTTCTGATGGCCCTTGTATGCTTGCCTCCCTTCCACCTTCATTTTCTCCATCTCTGCAGACAGATACTTTACGATCCTGGTCAGCTCATCCACTTGAGGGTAGGGCACCGATGGGCCAGAAGTTGAGGCTTATGACCTTCCCTTTCTCCTGTCTGTGTCGGCCTTGTTTCTCAGTCTATCGGCTGCTAATACATTGGATTCTAATTCTATGGCCGCATCTTGCATTTGAGCTAAGGAGGTGGCTCTTCTTTCTCTCAGTAACAGACAAAAATCGGGGCCAAACGCACTAGCATAAGAGATCTTGGCCGAGGCTTCTGAAGGCTTTATTTCGGTAGGGATTTTATTATACATCTTATTGAATCTTTTGGAGAAGTCAGAGACAGACTCTCCATCCATCTTCTTCAAAGACCTGAACTCTGTCATGTAATACATGAAATCCTTCCTATCTCTCCACTGCCTCAGGAAAGCACTATCCAGAGCTTCGATCCCAGCGATAGATCCGGGGGCCATTCCTCTAAACCATTTTCTCACCTCACCATCCAGGCTCTGGATGAAGACTCTCATCCAGACATCTTCATTTTCAATGTTGAGGTTGTTTGCATAACTCTAGAAAGCAGCCAGGTGCTCTTCGGCAGTTATGTCTCCTTCCCCAGTGAACTTGGGCATATACTTCAAGTAGTCTCTAGTAGGGAGAGGATTCATAGGATGGGGTAGGATTAAGGGAGCATATCTGGCAGCAGCTATGGCATCCATTCTATTCAGAGGGGGATTAGCACCAGCCATAGGAATATTAGGTGGAGGAGAGCTTGGAGGAGAAGGAGTTCATGAAGGGGCTACTGGGAATGAGTCTCGAAGTGGAGTGGGAAACAAGAGAGGATTTAAGGAGAAAGCTAATGAGCTCAAGTCAACAGGTGTTTTTCTTTGTGCAGGAGTGGGGAAATATTCTGTGGTCCTGGGTCTACGCTAGGGTATAGCTTCAGAGGAGAGGGGAGTGACAAGGATTGCTCCCTCCAATCCCAGATCAGGAGGGGAAAACTCAGCAGGAACACTCCCAAAATTCAGGAAATGGGACACCTCGGAAAGAGGATGGTCAACAATATAAGGAGGAGAAAATGGAGTTCTTATGAAAGGATATGGAGAATTACCTGGTTTGGCGATGGAAGCTTCTTCTTCAGGGGCCTTTCCTTTTTTGAGAACCACCTCTGGATCAGATTCGGGTGTAGCTAGAGGCAGCTGTGGATGAGACCGCGTGTGTCTACCCCTGAAATCCACAACTAACTCGGCAGGTTCGCCACAGCAGATTCGTCACAATGGAGTCGCCAGGTGCATAGTAGCAATCTTCAAAGGCTCTGATACCCGATGCACCTTCAGAATCAGAGGCTCAATGTTGTTCAATCCCGAGGAAAATTTTCAACTTCATCCCCGGCAACGGCGCCAGAAATGTTAGCGTCAGAAGTCAATCCTGGATTGCTTGCAGGAGCAGAGCCCAACGCCCATTAGTTTTATGTCACGATTTGTTTAATGGGGTGATCAGATGGGTAAAGACTCAAGAAAATATAGCTTTAACTCGGTAAACTGGGCTTGGTATGTAGAAAGCAAGGGAGGTCTTGATCCAACTTCCGTCAGTAAATGATTAAAGGGTGGTAGAAGGAAGACTTGTGAGAAGGGTGAGCAAGACTACCTCAGGAAACAGGCCTTCAGAAGCTTGAGGACGAAAAACTCGGAAGCCAAGATCCTCTTGGTCCAGATCTTCAAGGAGCTGAGGGGTGACTCGACTGAATCCTTCAATTCCAAGTCGTTTCAGCGCTGAGAACATCACAAGAACCAATTAGAAACAATGTGACTATTACAGTGATCCAACCTACATCATCCTATAACAGCCACAACTCGATTGGATCCTCCAATTCCGAGTTGTTCTAACACAGTAAACAAAGAAATGGAAGGGAAGTTGACATCCATAAAGTAAGAAATCTCAAATGCCTTATACATTAACCAGAGCGACCAGAGCTTCATCAAAACTTTACAATCGGGAGCTTTGCTCAACCATCCATCCTCTACAAAATACAAAGACTGAGTCTATATACTCAGGGAAATTCACTTCACAGAGGCATGTCTAGTCACCCAAAGCTTGGTGTCCCCTCAGTCAAACTCGTATTGATATCTTTTTTCAAGCACCACCTTAACTATGCATGGCTCCTGCAAGGAGGGTAGCTGAGCCATTAAGTGTTGGGCTAGTGTCCGCAGACTTCTCTGTCTAGTCGAGGACTTCGGCATGGTTTCTTTGAGAAAATTGATACACAGGACCTCTTCGAGTAGACGGCTTGCCAGACCCTCCATTCCCCTCACTTAATGAATGAAAGGAGGTTTCAACCACCCGCTCTTGCCTTCATTTACTTCAATGCTAGAAACAGTATTGAGATCGGGTCCGATGGCGCCTGGAGATCGCGATGATCCCCTCTGTAACTGAACTCGGCACCTTTGGCCTTCATTACGCAGCTCCTTTCTCTCCCCAAGTGACCATGGGCTGTGACTATGTGCTTATTCCCAATGCACTTTCAGCATTCGTGAATGGGAAGGAGCTATTCCTGCAATTTGAAATCGTGATGAGAGAAACTCCGAGACGACTCAATTTGGTACCATGCATCCCTCTGAGATCTTATGGTCCTAAACTCACCTGACGCTATTGTGGGCCCGGGTCTGGGACTCTCCCGACATCTCATGCATCGGAATATAACGAAGCTGCTCTTTGCGCCTTGGAGTTGCGATGGGCGAAACGTCGAGATGGATCAGTTTGTTGCCATGTGTCCCCTTTGGATGGACGTTTGAAAAGGTTTCGTGATACCGCGGGCCCTTCTTTCGGCACTATCGGGGTTCGGGGTTTTGAGATGTAGAACAACATGAAACTCTCACCCCTCGAACTCCCGAATGCTGAAACGCCGACACGACTAGATCTCGCGCCACGCATCCCCTGGATGGACGGCTGCTCTTCTCCCCTGCACACAATATGAGCGCGATCTATTGTGTTAACTTCGGTGCAACTTCCCTATTTGCGATTTCCCGCCAACCGTCGATCTTCTCATATGGATGGATCCGGACCGTTGACACTATAATCCTGCCCGCTCGCTTGATTTTAAGTCCGAAAAGGACTTTTTCTGTGCGCTGCACTTGGGCGCTCCTCGTGCAACCTGCAGACCTGGATGTCCTGATGCCGAAGACAAGTAATGTTGCTAACAGGATCTAGCCAAGATCTAGGTCATCTGTGATTGGCAAACCCGGCCACACTCACTGAGCTTTTGAGCTTCTTAGGCCTTGCCAATTTCTATCATAGGTTCGTCTTGGGATTCTCCCATATTGCATGGGCCCTTAGCCAAGTAACAAGGGGTGGTGGAAAGGAAAAAATTGTGTGGGGCTTGTCCCAACAAGAAGCGTTTGATGATTTAAAAAAACGCTTATGCTCAGCCCCAACACTTTCATTACCAGACTTGCAAGAACCATTTGATATTGAGACAGATGCTTCAGACCATGTTGTGGGTGTAGTTGTCACTTAGCATAGACACGTTGTGGCCTATCATAGTGAGACACTATCAGATGATGTTTTTAAGTACCCTACTTATGAAAAATAAATGTACTCCATTGTGCAAGCCTGCCGCCAGTGGAGATATTACATTCTTGGGAAGGAGACAGTCATCCACATTGATCATAAGACACTTCATTTCATGTAGACACAAGGAAAATTGCAGAACAACCGCCATCAGAAGTGGTCCACATACTTGCAATAGTTCCACCTCAACATCAAGTACAAAACAAGAAGTACGAACCGAGTCACTGATTGCCTCAATCGACCTCCAACCGTGACACTCACCACGGTGCTAGACTCTTGCGGCCACAAGACCTTTGGATGGCCCCACCTCTATGAGACAGACCCTGACTTCGCCACCACATACCAAATGTTGGGTGCAAACTCAGTTGTCACTAATTTCCATCTTCAGGATGGGTTGTTGTGCCATCTGGTCCATCTTTGCGTTCCATCAAGAGAGAGAGCAAAGATTATTTGGGAATCCCATTATAGTCAGGTGGCATAACACTTCGATGTTGAAAAGATAATGGAAGTACCGCAAAAACATTTCTATTGGCTGAAACTTCGACAGGATGTCATCAAGTATATCAGGTCCTGCACTATCTGTGCTATTGCCAAACCAACCACTAACAAACAGGGATTGTACACCCATTTGCCTACTCTTGAAATTCCATGGGAATCCATCTCAATAGACTACATGTCGGGATTTCCATCCACCAAGAGGGGAAATGACTAGGTTTTTGTGGTTGTTGATTGCTTTTCCAAGATGGTGATTCTAGTCACCTGGAAGAAGAGCATCACAACAGAGGCCACTACCAAGCTCTTATTTGAACGAGTATGGGTACATTTTTGAATCCCACAAACCATTGTCTTAGATCAAGACAATCGGTTCCTTAACACATTATGGTCAAGCCTCTAGTCACTACTGGACACCAAGCTCATCAAATCCACTACCTTTCACCCCCAAATAGATGGCCAAACCGAGGTCTTCAATCGAATGATCGTGCATATCCTACGCATGTATAATTCCAAGAACCCCCGCACATGGGATGAGAGTCTTCCCTATGTTTAAAATAGCTACAACCGAGCCCTACATAACTCAACCAGCCACAAACCCTTTCAGGTGGGGTTGGGATTCCAACCATTGGGTCCCATGGATGTTGCACTACCCCTTGCGGCCACCGCGACTGACTCGTCGCCTTCTCCAACTGAAGCTAACAAATCCACCCAGTTCATTGAGTGGATCTAGCACATCCACCAACAAGTTCATGATATTTTACATAAGTCCAATGAAAATTACAAGAAACGCCATGATCAACATCGGGTGCCACATAAGTTTAAAGTGGGAGACAAAGTTTGGTTGCACTTGCAGAAAGAACGCCTTACAGAGCCCCATCAGAAGCTTCTCCCACTCCATTATGGAACTTACACCATCACCAAGGTTGTGGGTGACAATGCTTGTGAGCTCAACATTCCCCCTTTCCTTGGCCTACACCCAATGTTCAACGTGGCTCTCCTTCGACCATATTTTCCACCATTATTGGACACCTCAGAGATAACATAACAATGGACACCAATAAAACTCAACCTTGGCTGCATGCAACAAGAATCCAGTGATCATATTGTGGACACACAGTTCAAGGGCACTCGCTAGCAAAGGATCCATCTTTATTAAGTTGTTAAAGCAGGGAAGCTCCTGCACCAAGGCAAGTGGCTCACCCAGGGCCAAATTCAGTAGAAATTTCCTCATTTGATGGGGGAACTCAACTCAATTGAGACCATTTCTTCCTAAGGGGGGAGGATTGATCCAGATGGATGTCGGTGGCCTCCCACCTATTCCAACTAGCTCAGTTTGGAAATTTTCCAGTTTGGTAGTTTTTTTCTAGTTTTCAGGTCCCTAACTTTCAGGGTCGTTTTGAGGCCATAAACAACGTTTTCAGGGCTTGCCAAAGTCAAACTATAAGCATAGCTAGAGTTTGGCGACAACATGTGTATTCCTCGGATAGGCCTTTCCAACAAGATATCATACGCCTAAAACAAATATCGTATGCAAAATTTACGACCCCGAGAAGTTGATGTACTAACTTACCCCAACGGGGCCCACATGACTTTTGGCGCTTCATCTCCTAGGGTTAGGTTTTTGGATTTCTAGGGTTTTGGCATTCCTATTTATTGTAAAGAAGGCTTGGAGATCCTCATTGTAACCATCTTCTTGCGAATGAGCACAACCATCACATCTATTTCCAGAGATAAGCCACCACCATTCTAACAAGCTTGTTTTCAGTCTGCATTTTACAGTTTTAGCATTTTTTTTATTGAATAGAAACCAATTTTATTGTATCTTTGTTATTGTTCCTTGTGTTTCTGTTTTAAGAATAATAATAATCTGTATTCATTTCATTCTGCTCATAAAATCTAGATCAATATATATATATATATATATATATAACCGATGGAATATTCGTTAGATCCTCTGCGGACTATGCATTGGTCATATTGCATAACATACACCATGGAATATGGGTAGAGGGCTAGGCCCTCGACCCTATTTCTGTCCAAATGAAACTTTGATCAAACTTAAGTATAAGTTAACCCTCGTATGGTTAAGAACTAATGTTGTGGCGTGACGGTAACAAAGTCTTTGGTAAGGATTATGTAGGTCGTGGGTTCTACCCACGCTGACTCTATAATTTTGGTAAACATTAACAATAATTGGCCAATGGGAGGTGGCCACGTGACAACCTCTCATTGGTCTACCTCTTCCATGTGTCACTAATTGATTAGTCCACTTGGATTGCATGGATGCTGAGTCACTTTCCAACATATCGGCCCAACCAACATACAGTCGTGTCATATGGAACCTTAGGGTGTGGCCGCGTCATATCCGTACGGTTTTACGGTCGTTCCACGTGTCACCCTTGTAGTGGTGACATGTGTCACCCTTTAACCCCTTTGACTTTGACTTTTGACCTGGTTGACTTTAAATTTGACCGCTCATAACTTTTGCATACGAACTTCGTTTGACTTATTGTTTGTGTTGTTGGAAATATAACGATGAGCTCTACGCATTGATGGCATTTTTGAGAGCATTTGGAATATTTTAATTTTGAGCATTTATGGATCCCTTAGGACCTTTGTGAGCGTCCCAGATCCTTCTAGACCTCTGTGAGTGTTCCTTAGATCCTACTGGATCACTTGTGCTACCTTGTGGATTTTGTGACGAGGTACAACATAGGTGGGTGAGTCGCTTTGGGATGAGTTCGGATAACAAATTGACTTGGGTTTTTTTATTAGGCGCAATGGTGATTCAAACAACGAGCATAGGGGCAAGTCATATGTGCAACCTATGGGCACCAAATAGGTTTGGGCAGACTGAGGCACGACATGACTCGACAGATGACCCCATGATGTGGAGTGATCCGAGCACAGAGGTGGTTCGATTGAACGAAGTCACATGTGGATACATTGTATTAGGGTTGGGGAGGTTGTCGCAAGACAAGCCACACTCTTGTATGTTGTATGAGTCATGCGCTCCTTGTAAGTTATTGTAGCAACATATTCATAATAAGTGTACGAGTGTTAGGCACCTTTGGTGTCACCCAACATATCTTTATGTCTCTTCTCTTGTATGGATGATCACATGTTTCATGGTTGTGTAAATGACTAAGTATAATATGTGTTAATTATGTAAAAGTGTATGAGTTGTGAAGTATGGGCATGTTGGGTGTGCGCCTTGGTTGCCGAGAGTTGGGTGAGTAGACTCAACTCACCGATAGCTTGGAACGAAGTATGGGTATGTTCCAAGTGAAGAGGGATAGTCTGGGCGAAGTAAACTTAGGTGGGTTTGGCCATCAAGTTTGAAACACTGCGGTGTCACACACCTTAAGGGGTGCACAAAGACTCAAGGTCTTGAGCAAGTCTCCTCTGGGGTCGCAACAACTACCCCATGACGAGATAACTATTAACTTTATTTTACTTGAAACTACAATAAAAAATATTTATTTATTAATTTTTCATGTCATTTTGTGAAAATATTAAAAAAATATGATGAAAAAAACTCATAACACAATTATTTAAAATTCTAAAATATACAATTATTAAGTATTTGTCATACACAAACTTGTTTAATTTCAACTAATATCCTATTTTCTTCTATCAATAAAAATTTGAAATATTTACCATTTAAAAATATTTATCTATTATTTTTTACATATCATTTTGTAAAAATATTAAAATAATATGATAAGAAATACTAATATTACAATTATGTACATTTTTAAAAATATAAAATGATTAAACATATTTTTATATAAAACTTATTTAATTTCAACTAATATCTTATTTGGTAAGAATATCTTCGAAATGCTTACCATTCAAACATTCAATTATATTATTAAAGAATGTATATGGACATTGTCAATGTCATCTCGATCTTTTGAAATCCTTATCTCTTACCCTAATTAATAACCATATCTCCATTTACAAAAAAAATAAATTAAATCTATAAAATTTGTTTTATAATCTAATATTTTCAAAATAGTCAAAGATTTTACTTTCAAAATAATTAATCTCTTGTTTTAATTAATGATTAAATTTAGAGGTAAAATAATTATATCTAACTTTACCTCGAGGTCACATGATCAACTATCTGGGTTGAGTGCCTCTACATATTTTATTGAGCCTTACTTAATGTCCCCATCAAGTTAAATTATAAAAATACAACCCATCAATTTACTTCCCATATCATCCTCTAATTGAAGAGAAGTAATTGAAAAGTTTCCAAAAATATGTATTCCATCTAAAAACTAATGACTATATCTCCATCTACAAAAATGTGAAATAAATATAGAAAATTTGTTTTATAATTCTATTTTCACAAAATTAAAAATAATCATCAAAGATCATATTTTCATAATAATTAAATACATAACATTTTTCAGTTTAAAATAACAACAACCAAACATTTAACTATTTTTCAATTTAAAAATATCAAATAATATAAATTTCAATTGTTTAAAAATCATTCCTAGAATAAAAAATTGTTCGTGAAAGAAACTATATCTTGGTTCAATCAAATCATTCTTTGAATAAAAAATTGTCCGTGAACGAAACTATATGTCGAAAAAAACAACATTTTTATTTTGTGTTTATAATTTTTTTCTTATGTTCATGGTTTGTTCACTTTTTTATTCCAATCTATTAAAAAAAATCACAAATATATCTTGTGTTTATGGTTTGTGCACCTTCTTATCCCAATCCATTAAAAAAAAAAATCACAAAATCATGAGTAATAAATTCGAAGGTGATGAAGTGATATATGGTTGAACATATGACCAAAAATTTCCATCGTCACAAATACACCATTGTGCACAAATTTTTTATCTCTTAAAAATAAATAATAATTAAAAAATTACAAAAAAAATTATAATTATAAATATATATTTAGTCATTGAAATTTAAAAAAATGAAACAATTTAAACTAATTATAAGATATAAATTTTCCATATAAAAAATCAGTTTTGAAATATAAATGTATTTGTAAAACCAAATCCTTTTCTTATTACCATGTAAAATCTTTATCGATATAATAGTAAAATAAAATCCTTATCGATAAATTTCCTATAAAATAGGAAAATACACACTTTCATTTTCTATTCTTCTTTGTTTTATTTTAATTTACATTGACTTTTGATTGACATTGAAGATAAGTGAAAACAATTAAAAAAAAATCAATAAAAAAACAAAACATAACATAAGGATAAAACCCTAAAAAAGGCACTGAATAGAAAGTAAAGTAATTATAAAAAAAAAAAAAAAAACATTATTATTTATTATCACAATTAGAATCCATATACAAGAAGACTAACGTTTTGGCAATTAAAGATTAGTAATCTTATGTATAAATTCTACCCATATTAATCATATCATGTCGTTTTATTCTACTCATATTAATGATATGTGGTGGATAGCATGTTGTTTTATTTTATCATATTAATAATGGCATATGGTTGATAGCATGTGGCTCTATTTTATTTATGTTGATGTTAGGTTATTGATAATGATATAGATTTGTTAGTGAATTTGGTTTTATACAAGTTATATTTTGGTCACAAGGTGGCAATGGATTTGATACATGTTAATATTAATAAATGAATGGGTTTTATAATGTGAGGTGAAGTTGGACAAGAGATCCACTACATGGGCATGGAGGGCTAGTTCATTAAAGATATCATGGGAATTCATATTTGTGAACAAGATCTTTATATTAGTAGCGTATTATGGGTTGTGGACAAATTCAATTATTAATGTTATACCAATGGGTTTTTAAGCTCCTGAGATGATGAAAGTCTGGGAGATGGTTGGATTTATACTCACCAAAAGAGTTGTGATGAATTTTTCATGCTTAGGGTTGAGTGTCTAGTTGGAGTCATGGAGGGGTTTGGGGCTAGACTTTAGAGATGCCTAAGGGTCGGCATGCCTACCAAAATCCTAGGGGGCATAATACTGCCTAGATGAGACATGGGGTGAGAAAGCCCAATTGAGGCCAAGAGGGTTAGAGAGCCTTGATGTCGAAGTCGAGGAGATTTATACTCACTTCCCCTAGAATTATTATGGTGATTTTCGATGCATGTTGTAGTAATATCATGATGGATGTCACTTATACTAGTTGCAATAGAAGGACATGTGGCATGGAAAACAATACCATTCAAGGAAAAGGGGTGATGGACTAGAGGATGGAATGGCATGAATTCAAAAAAGTGTGAAAGATGAATGAAGGAAGTGAACCCCTATGAGTAAATTGATCTAATGCATGATTGCATGTGTATGTTGAATATTAGACATTTCAAGAGACATAATCAAGAGCATGTAGAGGTCTAAGGTTCATTATGATTGTTTATTAGTGCAAGTGTGAGAATTACTCATGGTGGAAACACATGTAACCCTCTCACCTACACAATATTACTCGTATAATATGATGTGTATTCTAAGTAATTGTTATGTGTATCATATGAAAGTTAGTGTTTTGCATAGGAAACAATATAATATAAGTTATCTATAAATGGAAATATTCCAATATTGTGTGCATAATTTAATGAAATAATTGTGAAATTAACAAAAAAGATTAGGTGCGTGAACATGCATGAGGGATGGCAAGTGGAGGCATAATGAAAATAAAATATTGTGTTATGGTCAAATTGTGTGCCTGAATTGGGGTTCTTATGGACTAAGGAGCACTGGTTCCAAAGCTCCATTCAGGCGTTTCCTCCATGTTCTTTGACTAGGAGCTTTTCTTGGAGTTGTGGAGTGGGGAGTATTGTATCCACTTGGAGTTATGATGGGGAGACGATATTTGTTCTATGGTATAGCTTTAGTGATCGAGAGCTCAAGGGATCTGAATCTTTATTGAGTGGTTGGTTGGGAGGAGAGTTTTCTCCCCCAAAATTGTTACCCAAAAATTCTATTGATGGTAGGTAGTTGATGATTGGTGGAAACTTGTCATTCTCTAATTGCAACTAACTATAAATTCTGCTAAGTTGAATTATAGGTATGTCTGCAACATTTCTCTCTCTGTTTTTATTATTTTAAAAGGAAAGCTTGAAGGAACTAGTGCATTATTACTGATTAGTTAAGTGAATCAATTGATGGTTGTTAATGGTAACTGCTTTTTGGTTCATATAATGGTTTATTCATTCATAAGGTAGAGCATTGTATCATGTTGGTTTTATAGGTGTAAATTGCTAAATTCTTTTACCATAATTTACATTGGTAAATTGTATTAGCGATTTCATTTTATTGGTTATTTCATTAATAAATGGTAATCGAATGACTAATAAACTATAATATAATTTTTATTAGCTAACAATTAATTAATAATAAACTATAATAATTGTTATTAACTAACAATTAATTAATAAATTTAAAATTTGATTTTTATTAGTTATTAATAATTACTAATAATTACTAATATTAATAATTATTAATAATTACTAATATTAATTAATAAATTTGAAATTTAATTTTTATTAATTTATTAATAATTAAAAATATTATTGTTAGTTAGTTAATAAATAGTTGATTAACAATATAGTTCACCATCTAATAAAAAATTAATAAAATTTTAATAGTGATTGAAATATTGATGAACAAAATTATTGGAACCCAATTCCCTACATTATCTATTTTGTGTTAACAATGATAATAAATTGTATATCATCAATTATAAGTTTTCCAAACCACATGATACTTTATTATGTGCTTTTTTTTCATTATCTTTTCTTATTATATTTTATATCATCAATTATAAGTTTTCCAAATGTCAATA
>ML802913.1:54306-107242 GCA_009831015.1 Picea engelmannii
TGGTGAGCCTATGTTTGTTTTCTGTGATTGAATAATCATTTTTGGCTAATTGATATGCTCTGAACACATTGGGATAGGTTTCAGAGGCTGTTGAGGACTTTTACAGGTGTTTTTTCCAAAGAGAAGCTCAGGGAAGCTTATGGTAACACATGTAGAAGAGGTCATGCCCGGATGAGTCATGATCCGTTTTCAGAGTTCTATTAGTCATTTTTGGGGTTTTTATGTGTTCTGATCTCAATGGTATAGTCTGTTTTTCCATTGGAGTTGAGCAGCAGCTTGTAAAATAACTTTTGACTAATTAATCCCAGAGAGCCAAGTCCATTATGGAGGCTCAAGGAGATGTAGCCCGGAGGGGGGTGAACTCCTTTATCAACTTGTTCTTGTTGTGAGTTTGATGGGTTATTTGCTGCAAGTTATGTTGATGTGTTTTCATTTAAATCACATATTTAACCATTTAAAAGAACAATTTCTCACACATAAGCATTTACAAGAAGATACATAAACTTGACACATAAGTTTTATCTTGCATATTTATACACATGAAGAAAGGTCCTGTAAAGTTTATTTTAATGAAGTAGAGGGTGCTTGCATAGCATAACAAGTTAGCCTTCTATTTTCAGATCAATATATAAGACTCCCCACCAACTATCAATACAAAGTGTTGTCCACTAATGGTGTATCCCCTCCATCTTCAAGTTTGATCCCAGATAAGAAGGGTGTAGTTGCAGACTTACAGTCTATCATGTGGAATCTATCTAGGATATCCTTGGCATACTTAGCCTGAGAAAGTTTGATGCGAGAAGAATCTTGACTAATCTCAAGACCAAGAAAAAAATGAAGCGGACCCATGTTTTTCATAGAGAACCTGTCATGAAAAATATATTTGACCACAACAATGGCTCAAGCAAAGCTACCAGTGGTCAAAATATCATTAACATAGAGTACTAAAATCATCAAAGAGTTAGTAGTACTCAACATGTAAACATTGCAATAAGATTTACATCTAAAAAAATCATGTGAAAGTAGATAAGAATCTATCTTTTCATACCATGCTCTAGGTGCCTACTTGAGGCCATAGAGTGACTTCTTCAGTCTACATACTAAATATGAGTTCTGAATGAACCTCAGTGGTTGCTCCATATAGATATCCTCTGAAATATCACCATGAAGAAAAGCATTCTTTACATCCATTTGGTAAACTTCCCATCCTTTGGCTGCTGAAATGGCTAGAACCAAGCGAATGGAGTCCATCTTTGCTATAGGAGCAAAGGTCTCATCATAATCTATCCCATGAAACTGTTGAAATACTTTTGAAGCTAGTCTTTCCTTATACCTACTCACCTAACCATCTATTGCTCTCTTGGTCCTATAGACCCATTTGCATCTGAAAAGCTTCTTCCCTGGTGGAAGTGGAACCAGATCCCAAGTATGATTCTTTAGGAGTGAGTCATACTCCTCCTGCATGGTTTCTTCCCATAATGGATTTTCCACAAACTCACTGTAGGTCTGTGAATTGGAAGATTGAACGATATAGCAATGCATGAGCATTGTTGGTTTATAATTTGAAAATACATGATAAGGCTCCTCATGCTAATATCGAGTCCTCCTCGAATCCAATGGTTCCTATGCATGCTCGCCTATTTCCAGAAGTGTGGATTGTGTCCACTTGGGCATCTTCTGAAGCTCAAGCGTTGTATCCTCATCTATTTGTGCTACATGCTCGTGTCCATGTACAAAATCTGCTAAGTCTGAATATGTAGTATCTGAGTGTATGGAATCATCATCTTTGATGTATGGAACTGATAGAAGCACAAGAGTATATACATGTTGCACTGGTGGTGCATGCGAAGGACTATACTCAAATTGAACACTGTGGTCAATGATGAGCTGGTCTATAGAAGGATCAATCAACCTGTACCCCTTCACATCATCTGGATATCCCACAAAGATGCAAGGTGTGATCTATGGATCTAATGCTTTCCTCTTTTTAGAAGGAATATGGGCCCATGCATGAGATCCAAAGATGTGAAAGTGTGTGACATCTGGTTTGTCACCTGTCCAAGCCTCAAAAGGTGTCTTGTCCTCAACAAATCTATGAGGAGATCTATTTTGTATGTAAGCAACACAGTTAAGTGCCTCATCCCAAAGCTTGGAAGGAAGAGACCTCACATGCAACATGCAACTGGTCATCTCCTTGAGAGATCTATGCTTCCTTTCAACAACTCCATTCTGTTGTGGAGTGTATGGAATTGTATGCTACAACTAGATACCGGCCTCACGACAAATATTCTGAACATCTTTGTTGATATACTGCCCCCCATTGTCTGTAGGGAGGATCTTGATCTTGTTCCCATTTTGGGTCTCTACTAGATCTTTGAAGTCTTTGAGATGCTCAAAACCTCCATACTTTTGCCTAAGAAAATAAACCCAAGTATAACGTGAGTAATCATCAATAAATGTAAGGACATACCTTCCTTTGTTGATGGACGGATGTGGAAATGGACCCATGAGATCACTGTGAAAAAGATCCAAGGAAGAGGAGGCTCTCTTTGCTTTCCCCTTTTCAAACTTCTCTCCAGGATGCTTGCCAAGAATGAATCCTTCACAAACCCCTTCAGAAAAGTGAATTACTAGAAAGCCTTTGACCATTCCTTGCTTGACAAGTCACTGCATGTACCTAAGGTTTAAATGACCAAATCTATGATACCATACTCTACTACTATCATCATGATGCGTAAGTAGTAAAGAGGAGTTATGGTCAACAAACTTAGTGAATTTATGTAATATACCAGTTATAAAATGTATGCAGAACAAAAATAAAATGCTAGTAATGGCAGAATAACAACAATATAACCAGAACATTCACCACAATAACACTGAAATGATATAATAATGACAACAGAAATAACACTTTGAATCTGAAAGCAATGTTCATGGGCCTCTTCGAGGGGGCAACCTCCAGTTGAGCAAAGCTCTATTACAATAATATCCAAGATAGGGTTCTCATACCCTCGACTCCTATTTATACTAAAAAGAAGCATCTATAGGAAGATCCTTCTAAAAGCGGAAGCTTCTATTAGGTCTTCTTACATCCACCTTATTCTATTTTATTGAAAGGCCTTATTAATATTGACCTTTATTACATCCGAATATATTGTTCTACCTATGTGCAGGTTAGGACCCTAACATGTCCACCCCCTTAAAAATAGCCTTGTTCTCAAGGCTTGAGATGAGGAAATTGCTGCAAAATGGTAGCTGGTTCCCAAGTGGCGTCTGCTGGATTTGTATCTTTCCACTAGACTAGAACTTCCTTGATGGTTCTCTGACGTAGGAGACACTCACACTGGTCCAAAATTGCTTCTGGATGTAGCCAAATGGATCCTTCTTCAGCTAACTCTGGAAGGTTGGTTTGAATTTGGCACTTAACTCCAATCACCTTCTTTAAGCATGAAACATGAAAAACAGGATGTAGCTTCGAATGGCTGGGAAAAGCTAACTGATAGGTGACTTGTCCCACATGCTTGAGCATGGTATAAGGACCATAAAATTTGGGTGCTAGCTTTTGACAATGCTCGACCTTGAGGGAAGTTTGCTTGTAAGGTTGCATTCGAAGAAACACCTGATCCCCTTCTACAAATTGTCATTCAGAGTGACCTTGATCTGCTTATTTCTTCATGCGATTCTGGGCCATGACCAAATTCTCTTTGAGGGTATGGAGAATAGCCTCTCTAGCTGTAAGTGTTAGGTCAACTGCCTAGACCTTCGAGGCACCCGGTAAGTATGAGAGAATTGAAGGTGGCTTCTGTCCATATACCGCTTCAAAAGGAGTCATGCGTGTAGCTATATGGTATGAAGTGTTGTACCACCATTAAGCTAGGGGTAACCATTGAGCCCACTGATTTTTCTTTTCCGAGGCAAAACACCTCAAATATGTTTCCAAACACTTGTTGACAACTTCCGTTTGGCCATCAGTCTGGGGATGATGAGCTTTGCTGAGATGCAATTCGGTGCCTACCTTGTATCTTGAACAGTTCTTGCCAAAAATTGCTTGTGAAAGTCGGGTCGCGATCAGAAACAATAGAGTGTGGCATGCCATGAAGCTTGAAGACCTAATCCATGAAGATTTGAGCCACCATGGATGATATAAATGGGTGTTGAAGGGCACATAAATGAGCATACTTGGAAAGGTGATTAACAACCACCATGATGACGGATTTATTTCCCGATTTGGGTAAGCCGGTAATAAAATCCATAGAGATATCCTTCCAAATAGCAGGTGGAATCGGGAGAAGTTGTAGTGTGCCCGACGATTTGACTGTTTCTCCCTTGTTGCGTTGACACACATCACATTTAGCTACAAAATTACGAATGTCCTATTTCATACCATCCCAGAAAAAGGAACGTTTGACCCTGTCATAGGTTTTGGTAAACCTGGAGTGCCCTGTTGTGGGTGTAGCATGCAGCTCAGAAAGTACCATGGATTTAAGATTTGATTGTTTACTTAAATACAAACGACCTTTGTATAGAAGTTCCTCATGGAGCCAAGAGTACCTAGGGGAACCTATAGCATTGGACTGCAATTGGTAGATCAACTGCAAACTTTTGGGTTCTTGTAGCCATTCCTGGCGAATGGCTTGGAGCCAATTTGGTACAATGAATGAAACAGAAAAAAGGGATCCTTCATCTTCATATTTTTGGGAAATTGCATCCGCAACCACATTGTCTTTTCCTTTCTTATAAATGATCTCATAATCATATCCAAAGAGTTTAGTCACCCATTTTTTTTCTTCTGGGGAGGAAATGTGTTGTTCCAGAAAATACTTGAGGCTTTGATGGCCTGTCTTAATTTGGAAACGTTGCCCCAATAGATAAGGATGCCACAGATCCATGACATGTAGAATAGCCAACATTTCCTTTTCATAGATGGATTTGCCCAAATTTATTTCAGATAGTTGCTTGCTGGTAAAGGCCAAAGGTCGACCCTCTTACATAGGGACAACACCAATTCCTTTCCCCGAGGCATCACATTCCAACACAAATGTCTTTGTGAAATAGGGAAGGGCAAGGACTGGAGTGGTGCACATGGCCATCTTCAAGGTTTGAAAAGCTTGAGCAATGGCTGGAGTCCAAGTGAAAGAGTTCTTGTTTAGGAGAGCAGTGAGAGGTGCTGCAATCTTCCCATAATTCTTATCAAACTTGCAATAATACCCTGTTAAGCCTAGAAATCCACGCAAGCTCTTAAGAGTCTTTGGGTAAGGCCAGTCTTGCATAGATTCAACCTTTTTAGGATCCACCCTGATGCCATCTTTGCCAACTAGATGACCCAAGTATTCTACTTCTGAGGCACCAAAAGCACATTTAGATTGTTTTAGGAAAAGTTGGTGCTGAGAGAGTAGATGGAGAACTTGATCCACAGGAGCAAGATGGTTTGTCCACGTTTTTCTATAGATGAGGATATCATCAAAGAAAACTAAGAAAAAATGGCGGAGAAAAGGATGGAAGACATGATTCATGAAGCTTTGGAAGGTGGAGGGGGCATTACACAAGCCAAAGGGAATTAACAAAAAATCATAGTGGCCCTCATGAGTTCTAAAGGTAGTCTTGGGAATGTCTACCTCTTTCATACGTATCTAGTGGTAGCCCAAATGAAGATCCAGTTTAGTGAAGAATTGGGCACCACTCAATTCATCCAGGAGGTCATCAATGACAGGAATGGGGAATTTGTCTTTGATGGCAAGTTTGTTGAGGGCATGAAAGTCAGGACACATTTTCCAAGAACCTTCTTTATTCAGGACCATGACCACAGGAGATGAGTAGGGGCTCGTACTAGGGCAAATAACGCCTGCATTAAGGAGTTCCTAGACCATTTTCTCAATTTCATTTTTTTGGGAAAAGGGGTGACGATACGGATGGATATTGGGAGGAAGGCTTCCAGGTACAAGGGGAATGGAATGATCATGAACACCATGGGAAGGAGGGAGGCTTTGGGGAGTGGAAAAGACCAATTGATGTTTAGAAATGATGGCTTGGAGGTCTTGCGGTACCGAGGGTGTCTCTGTTGCTTGTATGGCATGGAGTTGGGCAATAACACTAGAATGACCCTTTTTGAGCATCTTTTCCATGCGATGGGAACTAATGATCTCAGGTGAACCGGTGGTGATGCCTTGGAACTTATATTGGTGGCCATCCTGGTTGAATTGCATGGTTAAGTCTTTAAAATCCATGAGAATGGGACCTAAAGTCCTTATCCAATATGCACCCAACACAATGTCACAACCTCCCATGTCGATAGCAAACATATGGGATTTTAGGTGGTAGTCACCAATTTGGAGACACACATTTTCACAACGCCCTCCACATTTCATGGAACCACCATTGGCAATCATGATTTGGAAATTATTGATGGCATGGATGTAGCAATGAGTTTCTTGGACAATGCGACGATGGATAAAATTATGGGTGCTACCACTATCAACCAAAATGATGACCTTTCGATGCTTGATGTAACTGATTAGCTTGAGGGTTTAGGGAGCGGAGAAGCCAGTGAGAGCATTGAGGGAAATGATCGGTTCTACTTCGGGAGGGTATGAGGGAGGGTTTATGTCAGTGGATTCGGGTGACTCAGACATAGAGGAAGTTTCTTCATCTTCTTCCGAAATCTCCTCGGACATGGCCATAAAAAGATTTTGTTCTTTCTACTTGTGGCCCGGTAAATATTTGTCATCACAATTATAACAAAGGCCTGTGAGTTGGCGTTCAGCCATTTCATCCCTGGTCAATTTTTGGATCTTTCGTGGAGCAGAGGGAGTAGTGGGATTTACTGGTTTAGGGCGAGGGATAAAGGAGGGTTTGCGGTTTTGAGAAGATGCAACCTGTTGTGCTTCTTTAGCTCTTTTGGTAGCCTCCACCCAACTCTCAGGCCAAGCCATGAGGACATGGGCCCGAATTTCATCCTTGAGGCCATTGATAAAACACTCTCGGAAAAAGGCATCAGACATGCCCTCTGTTATAAAATCCAGACATTCAAAGGAAGCTATAAAGTCTTCCACTGTTCCTAATTGTTTCAACTTTGTCAAACAACCCAAATGGTTGGTGTCAGTGTCAAAGCGTTCATAAAGATCTGCCACAAAGTGTGTCCAAGCAATATACCCTTGACGAGAAGTTTTTCTCCATTGCCACCATTGCCAATATTCGTGATCTAGATGGAGAACACCATACCGGAGTTTGGCCAAGTCATCTGTAATGCTGTATAAAGAGAAGTAATGTTCCATTTGGGTTACCCAACCAGTGGGGTCTGAGCCATCAAATTTGGTCACTTCCACCCGCGGAAGGTGTAGGTCACGTTGAAAGTGATGGTTATACAAGGTATGGGATTGAGAGGAATGGTCACCTTCAGTATGTGGAGGTGAGGAAGAGGAAGGGTTATCTATAGGGATATGCAGTTTAGTGCAGAGTGCCGAAAAGACTGATTCAAGATGGGTGGTGAGGTCTTGTTTGATTTCCCCCATTGAGGACTGCATGGTTGTATTAATGGTGGCAACATTGGCATTGAGTTGTTTCACTTCTTGTTGGGTCTCAATGAGACCAGATTGCAAGGTGTTGAAGCGAGCTTCCAAGTCTTGGCTACTAGTATGGGCCATGAGGATGGGGAAACTGAAAAGGGGCGGGCGAGGTAATTATTTTTTTCCAAAAAATGATATGGATGAATGTGATAAGGGTGAAGAGATGAATCCAATGGAATAGGTCTCAAAAAATGGTGAAAAATTTCCAGTCTTTTTTTATTTTTTACGGAGTTATAGCCAGTCTGAAGAATACTGCAGAGAGGAAATGCCCAAATGCTTAACCAGAAAGAAATGTGTATTTACTTTGAAACCCGAACACAATTGCGCGGTAATAGATCTTGTCTGTTTTAATTTGTTTATGTTTATGTCCCCAAGGGTTAGGTATTCAAGGGTTCTACAGACAAGGGTTTTCCCTGTGCTATAGCTCTCTGATATACGTGCAGGGTCCAACAATAGTACTCGGCTCAATATCTCAGGGCACTAACTAAGGAGGATAGACCGTACCCTTAGCCACACTACCCGACTACCCAGGTACTAGAGAGTATCTTCCCGAGTGCTGTTCTTGGTGACACTATAATAGTCAGGCGACCGATCGGTTTATCTAAAGAGGGCTTCAGGTAATCTAGGCCAATCTGTAAATAGGTGTTGTCTGATGCACTACCACTCGAAGGGGTACCAATAGGGGTTACAAGGGTGGCCAACAGATGTGTGCTTAAGTACCACTTGTATTTCCTACGTGTATGAATCTCTCAACCGTGGGTTTGTGTGTGTAACGATAGATCTTTGTGGCTTAAAGACGCCGTAATACGTCTCTACCCTGCAAAAAAATTTAACCCACACTTTCTGTCGAGGAAAGTTCTCTGATACCATTTGTAATATACCAGTTATAAAATGTATGCAGAATAGAAATAAAATGCTATTAATGGCAGAATAACAACAATATAACCAGAACATTCACCACAATAACACTAAAATGTTATAAGAATGACAACAGAAATAACACTTTGAATTTGAAAGCAATGTTCATGGGCCTCTTCGAGAGGGAAACCTCCAGTTGAGCAGAGATCTATTACAATAATATCCAAGCTAGGGTTCTCATACCCTCGACTCCTATTTATACTAAAAAGAAGCATCTAGAGGAAGATCCTTCTAGAAGCAGAAGCTTCTATTAGGTCTTCTTACATCTGCCTTATTCTATTTTATTGGAAGGCCTTATTAATATTGACCTTTATTACATACGAATATATTTTTCTACCTATGTGTGCTTTAGGACCCTAACAATTTATACAACCTTGATTTGTGATGTACCTCACCAATTGCAATAATGGAATTGTCATGCATGTCAAGTACAGTAACTAAATATGATGTAAATTCAACCTTTTTACTTGTTTGAGTGATCTGATAAACTGAGAGCATATTTATAGAAAGCTTTGGAACATGTAAAATATTCTCAAAACTTACATTAGTGAGCTCCACTCTTCCCTCTCCTGCTACTACTACTGGAGTATCATCCTCCATGAGAATAGGGGTTCTCGAGCATGAACTCAAAGAAGTAAAAATTTCCTCTTTCGCTGCCATATGATGTGATGCACCAGAATCCATAATCCATGAATCAGACGAGGAATCAATTGCAACAAGTGTATGTTGATTACCTTTCATAGGAGCATGATCTTCTTCCTTCTTCTTCTTGGCTCCTTCAGGAATGAAGTTTCCAATGTTGTTCTATTGAATTACATGTGACATAAGATCGATTTGTTTCTTCATGCATGTGGATTATTCATGATTTGGTTTATTGCAATAAGTGCATTATTTTCCCTTCTTCTTCTTCTCTTTGTAATTTTAAGAGTCTTTGGAACCTGAAGAATCCTTGAAGGGTTTGGATTATCCCTCCTTTTCTTTCTGTTTGGATTTTTTATTGGATGACCCTTTTCCATCCTGCATGGTGAGTGAATGTGCTTTGGGTTCCTTAATTAGGCCCATTTGAATTAGTTTTTCCTGCTCATGTGTGAGAGAATCAATGAACTACTCCATGGTAGGAATATTCCACTTTGATCCCAAGAGATATCTTCCAAAATGAAAAGTGGAGACATAAACATCATATTCTGGTCCTAGCTTAGCCAAGATTGTTAGAATAAGTTGATCCTCTTGTTTAGACTTATCAATACCACAAGATTCCAAGCTCAATATCAAATATTTAAACTTGGTAAAGAAATCGTGTATATTATCAAAACTTTTAGGATCCAAGGTATTTAACTCTACCTCAAGCATATGACCTCTCATCTCATCTTGATTTCCAAAGATACCTTCCAAGGTGATCCAGATCTCATTTGAAGTCTTTCATGTGGAAACATAAAACCATAAATCAATTGAAATTAATTCAAGAAAAGTCATGTGGCCTCATTCTTACGGTTCGCCCATCTGGTCTTCTCAATCGTTGATGTAGGTTATGTTTCTGTCACCATCGTCAAATTGTACAACCCTTTTCTTTTGAGTTGGAATTTGGCCTTCGTCTTCCATTCAAAATAATTGTACGGTGTGAGAATTATCACTGAATTTGACTGAAGAATTGGAGTCGTATCCATTCCTCTTACTGGTTATGAAAACCCTAAAAAATTACTCTCAATTTGCAAGTGAAAAATTACCGTAGAAAAAAGAAATTTTGAAGGGTGTCACACCCTACTTAAGGATATAGTGTGACATTGGCCTTAGTGCCACACTCTGGTAGTTCAAAAAGTGTGGCACTACTACTTAAGGATACAATACAACACTGGACTTAGTGTTGCATTCTGGTAGTTCAGAAAGTGCGACATTGCGACACAGATAAAAAAAATTAATTTTGCAAGTGTCCATGTGACTGTCACACCTTTCGATAGGGAGAGGGTGCGACACTTTTCTACTGTCGCACTTTTCGACAGGGAGAGGGTGTGACATTGTCAGATATGTGGATTACGCTCGTCGAAACTCCAATTTCCCTCTTCTCTGTCTTGTCTGGTTTGATCCAAACAAATTGGCTCTGATACCATGTCAATGTTTCATAGAAACCTGCATAGGAGACCTAGCTAAAAAAAAAAAAAAAAAAATTCTTATCAAGAAAAGGATGAGGGATTCAATATGTAAGAATGAGAACAATGAGCTAATCAATATGTGTTATAACCATAATTTTCACCAGACATGCTTACTTGGCCTCAGGCCATCTCAGATTCCTTCTTTTCCAAAACACTACTGAAGAACTCTTCTTAAAAACCCCTTTTATAAAGGCCCACGTGCCCTGCTCCATTACTGCACGCGTGTACACGCTAGTTGACCCAAGACAACCTGCGTGTACCTACAAAAGCACGAAAAAAGGAAATTTGCTGACGGAACACACAGCTTTGGATAAGTTAACTAAACCTTTTGGCCATGCATGGCCAGTCACTCGACCAAATACCTAGCTTCTTCTAGCCTATAAAAGAAGGGTTAGGGGTCCCATTTGAAAGGAGGAGAATCATAGAAAATAAACTATACCTGATTGAGCATTCCCTTTGTACCAACCTTTATCCATCCTTGTGCAAAGAGAAGTATAGAGCAAAGCAGTTGGAAGACAGTGAAAGAAGAGCCTAGGACCAGGATCGAGGAGCAGTAGCCGACTTTATCATTATGAAGTTAATAAAATAATTGCATTTCCCGTCCCGCCATATGAGATTTTCATTATTGGAATATTGATTGTATGATTGATTAAATCTCTAACCCATTATTTCATAGATCAAATGCATGTGGAGTTCTTTGTTTGTCTTTAGTGAATGCAGGTCAGCATTGGTAGGAGAGTTGCAGTCAAAGAACGACCAAGCGTGAAAAGGGATCGACATCAAACACAAAGAATAAGGTAGGTCAACTTAATCTCTTGAGCCTTTCATTTACATATGAGTAATGGGGGTCTAGGCATGGGATGATGGTAAAAAGTAAGAATCTTTAGGTCATTTCTGCATGCATGATAAAACCCTTAGTGCTAGTTTGTAGGAGGGATTTCCCACCCACAACAGAATTGGCGACCATACTGGGGATCTCTAGGGTTTATGGGAATATTTTTCTTGGGTATTTTTAAAAACTGGTTTCATTCCTTGTTTTTAAATTTTCTGCAAAAGTCTGAGCTAATAGAGATTCTGGTCTTCCATACCAGTTATCTCTGTTTCTTTGCTTGACTACATTTTTTTTTTTGAGACCCACAGAGGTACACGCGGCCTGTATAAGGTATGCACGCATGTACCCACCCTCTACCTTCTCACAGCCTGCGTGTACCCGCCCCCTACCTTCTCACAGCCCGCGTGTACACGCTAGTTGAGGAAGTGTCAGTCGCGTGTATGATTCCAGAAAATTTCTTTTAGAGAGGCAGTCATCCTCTCCCCTGTTAGAAATAGTCCTTCTCAGGGTTTTTCTGGAACTCTTTCTATTCTTTGTTGTTTGCAGTCTATAGCTTAGGTTTCACCTTAGATTGGTTTGTTCTATGAAGTTTTCCTTGAATTGTTTTCTTTTTTTTGTTAAAGTAAGTGTCTGAGTCTTCAAGAGATCCTGGTTCTCAATACCAGTAGTCCCTGCTTGGGATGGATTGCTTGGCCTTTCATTTGTCTCATATTTTTAGAGATACACACGACCTGTATAAGGCCAACACGTGTGTACATGCGCTCTGACTTTACACAGCTCGTGTGCACACACTTGCTATTGAACTGTCAGCAGTGTGCTTGTGGAGAAATTTTTTGTTGAAGGTGAGGCAGTCATCCTTTCCTTTGACAAGAGTTATACCTCTCAGGTTTTTGGGTCTCTGTCATAATGGTCAGTAACTTAGGTTTGATCACAAAAATAGCTTTCTTTTTCATTAAGAAGTTTTCCTCAAAATTTTCTTTTTATAGGGTTTTTAGACAAGTGTGAGAGTCCAGTTTTAATTTGCTTGTGTGTGATTTTTAAAGTGACTCTTTGTGATCTGCACTTATGTCAGAAGTTTTCTTGGTTTTTACTTGTTGATATTTTTCATTTTTTCTTTGTGAGCATTCAAATAAAAAAAAAATCTTTTATTTCTTTGTTTGGTTAAATAGTGTTGTTTTGCATTAGTAACCAAGAAAAAGTCTTTGCTTTCATAAGTTCTTGACGGTTTACTTATATCATAAGTAGCTCGTAGTCTTTGCTTTCAAGGCCATTAAATCAAACATTGGAGTCTGAGTTAGGGAGTGTCAAAGTCCAGTATCGTGAAAGTTATCCGGGACCCCCCTCTAACACTAGGGATAAACACGAGGTCACATGAGGAAAGGTAGCAGAGATAACCCCTCCAAAGCTGGACCAATTGTAGTGGAGAACACATATAGAGGGCTTGTCTTGGGATTCCGTCGATTTCTTTTGCCATGGAGCTTCGTGGGTCTCGAATCCATTCGAGGTCCTCAGTTGTCTTCCAGACCACTTGCCTTCGATACCATTGACAGGTTTCGGGCTCGATACCCTGCTCATTGTGGTCTACCCGACTTTCGACTGTACCCGCCTGGTGACTGTTCGTGCGCTGGAAGCCTAGTTGCCTATCTTTTTAGAGACATACACAGGTGACTGCGGGGGTATACTGCAGTACCTAGGATAGACATCGAGCCACGCTTTGCAGATTATACCTGGAGGGTGCTTCCATGTTTGAGTTGCACTTGCACCAGTAAGTTGCTCTAGTGTTGGTTGTTGTAACTGTTCTTCCAACTAGTTTAGTGTTTTCTTGTTTTATCTTGGAGGGACCTTTTTAGTGTGTGTTTTTTTTTGAACGAATAGAAAGCCCTAGTGTGTCTTTGATCTTCTTACATAGTGGAGGATCACGAGCTCCACCAGTCATGAAAGCTTCTGGGTCTATCACCGGTTACACTAGAGCCACCTCTGCCACCACTAAGGCGAAAGCTAGACCAACAAGGGTCTTTTGATGCGACCAGGTCACAAGAAATTGTACCTGACCAACATCCGGAGGAAACGACCATTTTAGAATTTGGAGCGAAAGTTCTTGGTCCATCTAAAACTCCAACCACTGATATTTCGACACCCATCATCATACCGATTCAACCTTACGAGTGCCATACAGTGTATCACGCAGCAATGGAAACAAATGCTGTCACTTCTTCTGGGAATTCTTCAATTCCCACTATGGTTGTCACCACAGGGGATTTTCCACCTCCTAACCCACCATCACTGGTCCGAGCCACCATGGTCTCGACCGCCTCTACCTCGAACAGTGGTCCAATCCCGTCTATGGTGGCAGCCACAACCCCTTTCACATCGAGTGCGACGGGCCCTTCGTTCTCATACAGAATGCCTAGCTCAGGTACAAGTCCTGTACGTTCCTACTCCACTTCGCAGACTTTAGGTCTAGGGGTAGGGAGCTCTAACGATCCTCTGCAAGGCCACATGGGGGGCACTTCAACTCCTTTTAATGCTTTTCCTTACGGGGGAGGTCATATACCTCCTTTGTCCCCTAAGCTCGGTGGCACCCACCAACCATCCGTCGGGCCACCCTCACACCATAGTTTATTTGGAGCAGGGAGTCAAGGACCACCCGCTCATAATATGTCAGTAGGTTTGACACCATTTTATTTGTTCGATGCGTTTGGTAACAACTCTTTCTCATCAACTGCTTTCTCGACTAGGGGCAACCCTAGTTACGAACCACCTATTCCTATGCAGGGTACTATTCCTGCACAGGGGGAAAACCCAGGAACTTCTTCCACATCAGGACCTTGGAATTGTTGGTAGGGACCAGTTCCCTCGTCAGGAATGCCGATCTAGGGCAATTCTTTTCACAACCAATGGAACCCCATACAAGGTACTATGCATATGCCCATGGGATCGACATGGGGCAACCCTTCCCAAAGTCCTCCGAATGTAATGCACGCCCAACCATCTACATCCTATTTTGGGAATCAACTGATGATGTCTCCTCACACGCAAAATCCATACGCTGGTCATGGCCATGGTTTTTACCAAAACCCAGGCCAACAACCGAACTTTTCCTAGCAACCTGGTGCCAGTCAAAATCTAGGTCCCTTTTTCCATGGTTATCACCAACAACCCAAACTACCTTTCCTGGCAACCTTGAATTTTCCAAACTTGACAAGGTTGTTGAATGACCCTATCTATCACGATCCATGTTGGCCCCCTGTGCCGACGAAGTTTCCTTCAGACATACCAAAGTTTGAAGCCAATTCTAATGAAGATCCGGGAGATCATGTGACCACCTTCCATCTTTGGTGCTCGTCTAACTCATTGAAAGATGACTCCATGCAATTGCGATTGTTTCAATGTACTCTCATTGGGAGTGCCACAAAATGGTACATTGAGCTCGACCGCTCAAGATACTCTTCCTTCAGCGAATTGGCAATGGCTTTCCTAAACCATTTCCAATTACCTGTGAGATACGATGCTGGCACATAATTGCTGGCCAATTTCACACAGACAAAAGAGGACCATATCTTTGATCACATCCGAGAATGGAGACACCAGAAGAATTTAATTAAGGTGCCAATCCCACCAGCATTCCTGCTTGAGTGGTTCCTTAAGTCTTCGGTCCCACAATTATCCAAAGACGTCGCAACGTCAGGAGTGTTTTCTGAAGAATATGCCATCATGAGAGCTCAACAGCTTGAGCTAATTTAGTCTTAGTCCGATTTATTATACAAGATATGGCTAGATGCACCATGCTCAATACTTGATAAAACCAGAGATAGAGCTGGACCACATGCCAATGGTATTGTTGGTTCAGTACAAACAAATCCCGCTGAGAAATTGACGAAGCAATTGCAACAATTGTCTATACAACACACAACAGCCAACGAAACTATTGTTTTGGTTACTCCCCCTACCCAAACGTCAGATGTACACACAGTGTAATTGACAAATCCAAAGGCCACCCAATAGCCTGAAGGAAAGAAAAAGCAACAAAAGAAGGGTAAAGGGGATAAGAAACCCACTAATAATGTTGGTGGGGGAAACACTGAGAAACGAAAGGTGAGGTATCCGTGCAACCTATGTACGGAAGACCACCTGACCCACCAATGTACTTGGCTTGTAGAGGCCCAAAAGTTTGTGACATAGCAACAACCTGCCATGTTAACCAATTCATTTCAACATGGGAAAAACCTTACCCAAGCCTCTACAAGCGCGGAAGGGGGCAGTCAAGGAACCTCTCCATCTTTGAACAATCCCGCATCTGCGAATGTGTATATGATGAAGGGTGATGCTTTTATATCGACTAGAGTGCATGACTATAGTAAACCAAGAACTTCTGAGAAGGGTAAAGAAGCCGAACTCCCATCTCTTTCTCTCCAGATTGAGAATACTTTGGGTGAAATAATGACACGCATCCCAAAAGGTGCATTCAAGAAAGCTTCTCACAACCCAAACGCAAGGGCCGCCTAGAACTATTCTGTGGTGGAGGATTTGTCTCAAACCCCTTGTGCGATGTCCGCTTTGGAGGTCCTCCAAAGCTGCCCTTCCCAAATGAAACCTTTGTTATCCTCTTTAGGATCTATCGAGACTTGTAATCCAGGTACAATCATGCTGGATACAAGTGACTTAAAACCTCGTTTGCCTTACCACGTAGCATTTCAGATAGTAGTGGCTCACCCCACGAAAACTTTTACTCAGAATATTTTCCGCACGGTGGTTGATGAGGGCGCCTCGACATGCATTATGTCGTTGGCATGTTGGAAGGCCATTGGCCAGCCCGTTTTGTCTCCCTCACCTACTCTTCTCACTGCTTTCGATGGTCGTTCATTTCGACCACATGGTATCATTCCCTCTTTCTTTTGTGCAGTTAGGAGGGAATCTGTGTGCATCGAGGTAGAAGTAGTCGACGTGTCCCTCGACTACAATCTCTTGTTAGGAAGGAGTTGGACTTACGCCATGCAAGCAGTGGTTGCTACAGTTTTTCGAGTCTTGTTGTTTCCACACGAGGAACAGATTGTGACCATTGATCAATTGTCTTTCTCCAGAATTGACCCTTCATTGGGGGTATCTGCGGTCCCAATGATTGATAATCCCCAACTAGGCGTAGTCAACGTAGGGGTTGGTTTGTGCCCATCTTTTATGGGTACCTTCGATTACCCACCCCCTCAAGGTGATGTCAAGTTCATATCCGACCACCATAAGGTTGAGATTTTCCAAGTTTCGTCGTTTCGCACAACTTACTTCAACGATCCGTGGATACTTCCTTCCCCATCGGCCACGATGGAAGGGATAGGGCACCCTGGCATGTCCATTCCCTTGTCCGCAGATAAAGTAGCATACTCTTTAGTCCAACAAGCTTCGGTCGACACAGATCCAACTCTGGCACAAGAGTTAGATCCGATTCTAGAGCCTATTTGGGCTCAAGGCTTTCTCGCTGACACCGATTCGTTAGACTTAGGCTTGCCCTCCAAAGAAGCAGTAATTGAAGCAATGACTAGTCCGGACAAACCCTGGGATGATCTCCATCATAGATCATACTTCCTCCCAGAGTTAAGAAGAATCGAAGCTAGAGAATTCACCTTGACTATGACTGGAGATAGGTCTTGTCCTATTAATCCCTTAGCTACACATGAGGTTTATGTTGAGGGTAATATGGAAACTATCGCTGAAACCATACCGATTAATATCTCTAGAACCCTTGGCGTCGTGGAGAATGTTTTCGTTAGAGCTGACTGTTCCCCCGAAGAGATTCAAATCTACATAGATCTATTTAAATAATTCCGCGATGTTTTTTCCTGGTCTTACGAGGAAATGCCAGACATAGATCCAAAAATAGTCGAACATGAAATCACAACTTATCTGGATGCCAAGCCTGTTCGACAGAAGCTTTGTCCAGTTAATCCCAGGAAAGAAACAAACATTAAGGTTGAAGTTGAGAAACTGCTAAAAGCCGACTTTATCTATCCTATCCATTTGACCCAATGGGTGTCAAATCCTATGTCGGTCAATAAGAAACAGAGCACGATTCGTGTATGTACGGACTTCTGTGATTTGAACCATGCCTATCCAAAAGATAATTTTCCCACACCATTCATCGACCAGATAATTGATGAATGTGCAGGTTGCGAGGCATTCTCTTTCATGGATGGTTTTTCGAGATATAATAAAATACAAATCAAACCCGAAGACCAACACAAAACGACATTCATTTTTCCATGGGGTACATTCGTGTATCATAAGATGCCCTTTGGTCTCAAAAATGTTGGAGTGACCTTTCAGCGGGCCATGTCTTTTTCTTTCCATGATCTCAAGAATATAGTCGAGGCCTATTTAGATGATTTAGCATCTCGATCTCGCAAGAAAATGGATCATCCCACACACCTCCGACTTATCTTTGAGCGATGTCGCTACTTACGGATTCGCTTGAATCCAAACAAGTGCATCTTTTTCATAACATCAAGACGTTTGTTAGGTTTCATAGTGTCAACAACAGGGATCATGGTCGATCCTCTCAAGGTTGAGGCAATAATTCAGTTGCCTCCCCCACGCACAATCCTTCAACTTCAGAGTCTACAGGGCAAGGCGAATTTTTTAAGGCGTTTCATCGCCAACTATGCTGAGATCATAAAGGGATTTATGCGCTTACTGAAGAAAGATGTTCCCCTTTATTGGGACAATGCCGCTCAATTCTCTTTCAAAGCATTGAAAAATGCCCTCACAACTGCCCCTCTGCTTTGGCCACCTAACTATAACAAAGATTTCTTATTATCCCTAGCTGCAGTAGAGTCAACCATCGACATGGCATTAGTTCAAGAAGATGATTTGTTCTCAGAATATGTGATCTATTACCTGAGCCGAGGCCTAGTCAGACCGGAACTAAATCATTCTCATATCGAAAAACTTGCATTGGCAACAATCCATGCTGTTCAACGGTTCCGTCATTATGTTCTGTTTCGCAAGCCCACCATCATTGCCGTTGTGAATCCATTTCAATACGTGTTGACATGATGGGTAATAGGAGGAAATATCAGTAGATGGATAGTCGTCCTCCAAGAATTCGACTTAGATTTTGTTTCAGTGAAATCCAAAAAGTCACTGGTCTTCGCAGAACTTATTTCGGAACTCTCAGTTGAGTTAGGTGATGTTATGCCCGAAGAGTCACCTATCAAAGGAGATATGTTTTTTATCGCATCTTCGGATCCCTGGTACGGAGATATACTTGTCTATCTCCAGACTTTGAAGTGCCCCACCTCTGCTTCTCATGATGAGTGTCGCCGTATACGCCATCAAGCTAAGAATTATCTTATACTCGACGATACGTTGTATCGGAGAGGTGTAGACTGCATCCTGTGCTGATGCCTCACTCACGAAGAAGTAGTTATCGTGCTTAACGATTGCCATACCAGAGCATGTGACGGTCATTTATTTGGGTTGGAAACAACCCAAAAGATTTTACGAGCAGGTTACTTCTGGCTGACACTAATCAAAGATTGTATCGAATCGGTCAAGAAGTGCCACCCATGTCAGATATTTTCTCGGAAGATGAGGGCATATCCCGCTCCCATGTTTCCTATCATCACAGTTGGTCCCTTCACCAAGTGGGTGATTGATTACACTACATGCAACCCTCCTTCAGCTAGGGGGCACCGTTATATCATTGTAGTTGTAGACTACTTCACGAAGTGGGTCGAAGCTATGCTAATGTTTAAAGATGATGGGGAGACTACAACTCTCTTTTTATTCAACTAGATAATAGCAAGGTTCAGAATCTCGAGAGAGATTTTCACTGACCATGGAAGTCACTTTCAGAACCAGGTGATGATCGATTTAACATCAAAGCTTGGATTGCAGAAAGAACATTCATCACCCTACTATCCCCAAGCAAATGGTCATGTGGAAGCTGTAAATAAATCTCTTAAGACCATCCTACAACGAACGATCAACTCAGCCAAGTCAAATTGGCATTTGATGTTGTACTCAACATTATGGGCTTACCGAATGTCTATTAAGACTGCAACTGGTTTCTCACCTTTTCAACTTGTTTACGGGCTGGAAGCAGTCTTGCCTATCGAATGTCAGATCCTGTCCCTAAAGTTGGCAGTACAGTTATTGCCAGACACTTCTCTACTTGAAGAACAATTATTATACCTTGAGCGGCTCAATGAGCAGTGTCATGATGCGGCCCTGGCCAATGAGGCTCACAAACATAAGGTCAAGTGTCAGTATGATCAGTTCGTTCGTCCTCAGATTTTCTCTGAAGGCGACCTTGTCCTGGTCTATGACCAAGATAAGGACCCCCTGGGGGCAGGAAAATTCAAGCCCATGTGGTTCAGACCTTTCATCATAAAAGAGGTTCTAAAAAAGGGCGCTTATCGTCTGGTTGACTTTGAGGGAAATGCTTTGGCGGAGCCTAGAAATGGGCTCTACCTCAAGAAGTATTACTCATAGGTAGGTCACCTTGGGTAACTTTTTGTAACATATGTATAGTCTTTGTACTATTACTTTCTAGTTTCTTTTATTATTATGGATGTGTCATTTTTTATGTTATCTTTTGTCACTGTGGCAGATGTCAAGTGAATTAGAGGTGTTTATTGGGTACGCAGATGGTGCTAGCCAGCACACTCAGAGGCTTTCCTCCGCAGCTTGGGTAATTTTAACACCTCGAGGCCAGTTATTATCTTCCGGAGGTATATTCTTAGGTGAGACCACAAACAATGTCGCCGAGTACAGTGCAGTTATTGAGTTGCTTCATGATGCCTTGTCATTTGGTATCTCTTATCTCTGAGTCTATTTAGATGCTCAGCTGGTTGTGTCTCAGTTAAAATAGATTCTACCATGTTCATGATCCGAATTTACACCGATGATTCCTTAGGGTACATCTCTTAGAACGAAGCTTTGATTATATTACATATTTTCATGTTCCTATTAGATTAAACCAAGTTATAGATACTCTATCTAATCAAATTTTAGACTGGCATCTCGCACACATATAAAAAGACATACACATAAACAAGTTGCACACATGGATTTTAAGGAATTAACCATGCAATTTGACTAGGAGGGCCAACAACATAAGTTCCAATGCATCATCGTCGTTTCCCCGGAGATCATTAGTTCCCATTGCATGAAAAAGATGCTCAAAAAAGGTCATCCTGGCATTATTTCCCAACTCCATGCCACACAAGCAACTAATACACCCTCTGTGTCGCAGGACCTCCAATCCATCCTCTCTAAACATCAAGTGGTTTTTTCCACTCCCCAGGGACTTCCTCCTTCCCATGGTTTTCATGATCATTCCATTTCCCCTGTCCCAGGAAGCCTTCCTCCCAATATCTGTCCCTATCGTCACCCCTTTTCCCAAAAAAATGAAATTGAGAAAAATTTTCATGACCTCCTAAACGCAGGTGTTATCCACCCTAGTACGAGCCCCTACTGTTCACATGTGGTCATGGTCCTTAAGAAAAAAGTTTCTTGGTGCATATTTCTTGACTTCTGTGGCATCAAAAAACTCACCATTAAAGACAAACTTCCCATTCCTGTCATTGATGACCTCTTGGATGAATTGAGTGGCACCCAGTTCTTTTCTAAAATTGATCTTTGCTCTGGCTACCACCAAATCCATATGAAAGAGGAAGACATTCATAAGACTTCATTTAGAACTCATGAGGACCACTATGAGTTTTTGGTCATGCCCTTTGGCTTATGTAATGCTCCCTCCACTTTCCAAAGCCTCATGAATCATGTCTTCCATCCTTTTCTCCGTCATTTTTTCTTAGTTTTCTTAGATGATATCCTCATCTATAGTAAAACTTGGACATCCCATCTTTCTCATGTGGATCGATTTCTCCATCTACTCTCTCAGCACCAACTTTTTCTCAAACAATTTAAATGTGATTTTGGTGCCTCAGAAGTCGAGTACTTGGGTCATCTTGTTGGAAAGGCCGATGTCGGGGTGGATCCTAAAAATATTGAAGCTATGCAAGATTGGCCTCACCCAAAGACTCTCAAAATCTTGTGTGGGTTTTTGGGTTTAACAGGTTATTATCGTAAGTTTGTTAAGAATTATGGAAATATTGTGACACCTCTCACTGCACTCCTTAAAAATAATTCTTTCACTTGGATTCCAACAGTTTCTCAGGATTTTCAAACCTTGAAGATGCCCATGTGCACCACTCCAGTCCTGGCCCATCCTGATTTCACAAAGACCTTTGTCCTGGAATGTGATGCTTCCAGGAAAGGAATTGGCGTTGTCCTTATGCAAGAGGGTCGGCCTTTGTCCTTTACCAACAAACAATTTTCCGAGCGCAATTTGGGAAAATCAATCTATGAAATGGAAATGTTGGCTATTCGACATGTCGTGGATCTTTGGCGCCCTTATCTATTGGGGAAATTCTTCCAAATTAAGACAAATCATCAAAGCCTCAAGTATTTTCTGGAACAACGCCTTTCCTCTCCAGAGAAACAAAAATGGGTGACTAATATATTTGGATATGATTATGATATCATTTACAAGAAAGGAAAAGACAATGTGGTTGCTGATGCACTTTCCAGAAAATATGAAGATGAAGGGTCCTTTTTTCTCTCTCCTTCATTGTACCAGATTGGCTCCAAGTTGTTTGTCGGGAATGGATACAAGATCCCAAAAGTTCACATTTGATACAACAATTGCAATCCAATTCTCCAGTTTCCCCAGGTTACTCTTGGCTCAATGATGAGATTCGATACAAAGGTCGTTTGTATTTAAGTAAACAATCAAAACTTAAATCCATAGTACTTTTTGAGCTTCATGCTACACCCACAACTGGGCACTCCAGGTTTACCAAAACCTATGAAAAGGTCAAACGTTCTTTTTTTTGGGATGGTATGAAATAGGACGTTCAAAATTTTGTGGCTGAATGTGATGTGTGTCAACAAAAAAAGGGAGAAACAGTCAAATCTCCTGACACACTACAACCGCTTCCGATTCCACCTGCTATTTGGTGGGATATCTCTATGGAATTTATTGTAGGCTTACCTAAATCGTGCAATAAATCAATCATCACGGTGGTAGTTGATCATCTTTCCAAGTATGCTCATTTATGTGCTCTTCAACACCCATTTACAGCATCCATTGTCACTCAACTTTTCATGGATCATGTCTTCAAGCTTCATGGCATGCCACATTCTATTGTCTCTGATCGCGAACCAACTTTCACCATCAATTTTTGGCAAGAATTGTTCAAGCTACAAGGCACCCAATTGCATCTCAGAACAACTTATCATCCCTAGATTGATCGCCAAACTGAAATTGTCAACAAGTGTTTGGAAACATATTTGAGGTGTTTTGCATGAGAAAGGAATAATCAGTGGGCTCAATGGTTACCACTAGTTGAATGGTGGTACAACACTTCATACCATATAGCTACCTGCATGACTCCTTTTGAAGCAGTACATGGAAAAAATACACCTTCAGTTCTCTCATATTTTCCAGGTGTCTCAAAGGTTCAGGCGGTTGACCAAACACTTACAATTCAAGAAGCTATTCTTCATACCCTCAAAGAGAATTTGGTCATGGCCTAGAATCGCATGAAGAAATAGGTAGATCAAGGTTGCTCTGAATGTCAATTTGAAGAAGGAGATTGGGTGTTTCTTCGACTACAACCCTACAAGCAAAATTCCCTCAAGGCTAACCATTGTCATAAACTAGAGCCCAGATTTTTTTGTCCTTATATCATTCTCAAGCGTGTGGGACAGCTGGCCTATCAATTAGCTTTACCTAGTCATGCTAAGCTCCATCCTGTTTTTCATGTTTCCTACTTAAAGAAGGTGATTGGAACTAAGTGCCAAACTCAAACCAACCTTCCCGAGTTGGACGAAGAAGGCTCCATTTGGCTACAACCACAAGCATTTTTGGACCAGCGTGAGTGTCGTCTGCATCAGAAAACCATCAAGGAAGTGTTAGTCCAGTTGAAAGATACACTCCAACAAATTCCACTTGGGATCCAACTACCATTCTGCAACAATTTCCCCATCTCAAACCTTGAGGACAAAGATGATTTTAAGGGGGAGGACATGTTAGGGACCTAACCCCTCATGTAGGTAGAATAATATATTTCCATGTAATATAGGTCAATATTAATAAGGCCTAGCAATAAGGAAGAATAAGTCCAATGTAAGAAGACCTAATAGAAGCTTCCACTTCTAGAAGGATCTTCCTCTAGATGGTTCTTTTGATAGATAGTTTTAGTATAAATAGGAGTCGAGGGTATGAGAACTTTTGTCTTGGAATTTATTGTAATAGAGCTCTGCTCTACTGGAGGTTGCCCCCTCGAAGAGTTAAGTGAACATTGCAGCTCTCAGTAATCAAAGTGTTCTTTTTGGTATTATTCTTGTATCATTTTGGTATTATTGTGGTGTTGTTCTTGTTATATTTTTATTCATCTTCCATTTCTAGCTATTTATTTATGTTCTGCATACTTTTTATATCTGGAATATTACACAACCACGTATCATTGAATTTCAATGGGCATGACCACTTTTTACCTGACACATAATTTTCAAGAGAATGGGCATCTAATTCGACACTCCTCTTGTTGATACCCATGACGAAATATTCCAATATTTTATCAAAAACTCCTTTGAGATAAGAAATCTATCCAGTTGTTTAGCCACCAAATCCTTCTCTTTGCGCCCATTCCGCTATGTTTGAGAGATTATTTTGGGTTCCACATCAACTAAGGAATTGATGACGATCGAATGGGAAAAAAACCTTCATGTGCATCTTTGCATGCATGATCCCCCCAAAATTCTCGGGTGGAAATGGTGAAGTTCAAATCTCCACCCAAAATAAAAAATTTCCCTCCAAAAACCCTGAAGAACTAAAACCATTCCAATATAGGAGATTATTTGAATAAGGGCCATAGATATTAATCAATTTGAAAGATGAGTTTAAGGACTTGTCTTAAGCCTCCATCATAATCCCCGAGAGGATTACTATAGAATACATGTCCCTAAACTTATGGCTCCAGATCATGAGGATTTCCCTTGAAAGGCCCACAAAATCTATCGAGTAGAATGACCAATCCTTTAACCAAGGCCTCAAAACCTCCTCTGCTTTTTCTCTAGTACACATAGTTTCTTGAATGAAAATGGTGTCCATCTTATGCACCTTCACAAGCCTTTTGAGGGATAGAATTTTAGGGGCACCCTCAACCCCACGAGAATTGAAATATAACAAAATCATTGGGGAACTTTTTCCTAGGCCATCCCTACTCTAAGGGCCCACACAATTGTAGTCAGTTTTCCATTCTTAATATCATTTTTCACTTGTAATTGAGCTTTTGATAAAAAAAAAAAATCCATCCTACCTTCTCTCCAAGGGTCTTATCAAACACCAAACCCCCTCCAAACTCCTCTAAATGTCCTTGCTTGACTTTTAACCAAAGAAGATAGTCAAATTTAATAGAATATTTGGAAAATGTGTTGGAAAAGTCATGCTCATAACATTACCATCTAATACTTCCTGATCACCCTCCAAAGAAGAAATATTTGACAGACCAAATCTCATGGGATTTCAACTACAACTAGAAACTTCTCACTACATCTCCGCAAACTCAACATGTCTATTGTAACATCCTTGTTTCCCCCAGCTTGTAATTAATCATAAAATAGGATTACCATGCTAAGGCATGTGGACAATGTAAATGTATTATTGTTTGAGTTGCCAATAACTGACTGTGGGGGTGAATCCTTGAAAGTACTAGCCATGATATCACTAAAGGAAAGAATGTGAAAACTATAAGAGATGGATCATTATATCAAATAACCCCAAAATTCCCTTGATGGGGGTAATAAATCTCCTTTGGATCCCAAGGAGAGAAACTTGTTAATGAAGAAAGGACAAGTGGTTGAGTTATCAACCACTCCCATGAATGGAAGCATGGTATCACTATAGAATGTCAGCCCGAAGTACCACTGGGTATGACAGAACAAGATGACCCGAGTTCCCTTCTGACAAAAGGAGAAGGATGGGTCGAAAACCATACTAGGGAAAATATATAATAAAATTGGTAAGGAGAATGCAGGAGCTCTCCAGCATATGAGGAACGGAAGGCCGCGAGCTTGATGCCGAGTGAGCATCTGATAAACCTCGCCAGGGCCATAATAGAGAAGGAAATCTCTGAAAGTTTGTAGAGAACAGAACCCGAGCAGAAGCTGAAACAAAGGAAGAATACTTGAGAACTGCGAGAGTTCCCTGGTGATATCATGGATTGGAACGAGGGTGGACAGAGTGCTAAGAATGAATGCCTCTGAGCCTATGGTTAGGTGGAAGAACAAACACCCACAGTCAGTTAGTTGGCTACCACCTATAATAGATAAGTAATCACATATCTTGTGTATTTAAGTGGTACTGTGAATTAAAGTTGGATATCCTATGAATGTTGCAGGGATGGATATGTTTTCTTAATGATTTATACTGTACCCTTTTTTTATCTGCTTGATTGTGTAATTAGGCAAGTAGGAAATTGTATGAATTGGATGTGTTTTTATACTCATAAATGCTTACGTCCTGTGGTGGCTTAAGCCAGATCCACGAACTGCAAGTTCATTGACTGTGGGCATAGTTTCATGTATGCATGTCGACCCTCCTAGTCGTTCTGATTCCCTTGGAGGATGGAGTTTTTTAATCTCAGGAGAAGTAGTGAAAAAATGCACAGGCTCTCTGCGAGGAAAGCAGAGACCGAGAACCACTTAAGTTCTAGACTTGATGAAGGAGCGCAAGAGTTGTGAAGAAGACCATTATAAGTGTTAAGTTCAGGAGAAAGAGAACAAAACTCTTAAATCCTTCATAACTGATGAAGCTCGGGAAGGATAGCAAGATTGAAGTATCAAAAGGGAATATCCTTTCATTTGGAATATGAACAGATGAGATCTTTCGGGAGGATCCAAGGTCTGTCGCGACCACTAGATTGGAAGAAGGAGTGCAGGCGTTAACGCTTCGACTCCTTCAGTCTTCGCAAGATCGACGAATGTTGGTAATCATCGTGAAGGGAATGGATCCTCTGAAACTTGAAGTCGCGATGCGATCTGGACTGTAGATCCAAGGATCTATCAGGACCCACCTTGACCGTCATATCTGTGAGTGCAGAGTTCGCGCGATGGGATAATCACGCGTTTGTGCGATGAAAATTTTGAAACCCAAAGTTGCGATGTGATCTGGACCATTGGATCGAGGAAGGTCATGGACCATTGATCCGACGTGAGCAGATTAATGCAAGGAGTATGTGGGAATTCAAAATTTCCTAAGGACCAAGCTCAGAAGAGACTAGCACTTTTTAGAAGCGTAGATGAGGTCAAAGAGGCCAACTTGTTTCAAGTTCATAACCTCAGGAGGGAAGTGGAAGTCGAGACCCATAAATCAGAGCTTGCAGGAAGTAAATCGAAGGTCGAGACCTTCGAAACATCTGAAATATTCCAAGTCAGGGAAGAAATTGAAAGCTCAGGATGAGGAGCAATAGTGACCATTGGATCAAGAACTGTGAAAGATCTGGACCACTGGGATCCACATCTAGACAATTAGAAGAGCATGCAGGAGGAGATCATATCTAAGTCGTCGGATCTGAGCACGACGACTAACATTCGTTGGATCCCAAGGAAAGTGCATGAGGCGTAACCCTTTGAAAGTGCATAGGAGAGTGGACTTGTGATGTCCCAAAGTTCTGAAGTTAATGAGAACCATCCAACGTCAGGATTGATACGTGGCATAAGATCCACAACTTCAGAGGTTTGTGGACAAGGAGGGGGACAAACATTTGAAGTAAATCTTGGCCATTGATTGCCAGGGGGATACGTGTCAGGAGATCGTGTATTTTGGGTAAAATCACTTCGGAGAAATGGGTGCATAAGAGTTGAAACTCCTGAAGCTAGGAGATTTGGAGAGCTGAAGCGTCGAATTGCTAAAGAGCCAAAGCACTGGAGTGCCAAAGCACCGAAGGGCCGAAGAGCCGAAGAGTCAAAGGTCTCTGAACCGTTAGATCCAGAGAGACACATGGCGATAGATCGCAAGCTTCGGGTAAATTGCATTGGAGTTTTAGTTGAGAATTGAGATTCTTGAACCTTGAAGACCCAAAGTGAATCTGGACCGCCAGATCTAGAGGGAAGCATGGAGACGGATCATGGACTCCAAATAAATATGTTTGAGAGTTTTCAATTGAGATTTGAGACACTTGAAGTCCAGAGAGCCGAAGAGCTGAAGTAAATATCAATCGTCCAATCATCCGAAGTAGATCTTAGTCGTCAGATCATCCGAAGTAAATCTCAAGCGTCAGATTGTCCGAGGTGAATCTGGACCGTCTGATCCAGAAGAGACGTGGCGTAGATCAGTGGATTCTGGGTAAAGTCCCAAAGTAATTCATAGTCATCAGATCAATAGGACATGTGGCATAAATATGTAGATTTCAAGTAAAGACCTGAAGCAAGCCTCAACCATCTGATTCAAGTGGAAACGCGATAGGAATCCACTTACTTCAAGGGGAAGGCAAGTCCGAAGACCCAAAGGAAATATTGACCTTTGATCGAGCAAAGGGGCCACAGGACCGTTGATTTAGTTGAAAGTTTAAACCCCCGAAGCAGAGGAAGAGCCACTGATTGAGAAGGACAGGTGTCCGCGAATCGTTGACTACAGAAGATTGATGTATGAAAGAAAGGAAATTTTGAGAACTGAGAATTTCAAAACAAATCACAGTCATTGATTTGCAAGAGGTCGGATCTGATCTGCAGCTTTGAAAGGGATAGATCTGAGTCGTCAATTTAGAGGCACCTTCAAGATCATGATATTGACAATCCCATATCATTGCGGGTATCAGAGATGCACAAACTTTAAAAATTTGAGGGTGGGTCGCAATGTAAACCACGATTTTGAAGAAAGGACACATGGAGGCTCGAGGAGAAGTGTGGGCCGAAAGTTAGTTTGGTTTCAACCCGCCTTTGGCCACGCCCGCAATTGTGTGTTTGTGTGAGGTTATCGTCCAAGGTCAACTCAAGGAGGGGCTTATCAGAAAAGGGGCTAGCACCCAAACTCAAATATTTCTCAAACGTGAAGGTAAGGTCGCAGGTACCATTAGACCTACACCCGAAAGTCGAAAGGGTCTGTGTTTAATTACATAGCGAGACCATCAGGGTCTCAGAGAGTCGTTGGCTTTAGAATCAGAGATCCTTGACCGAGAGGTTGGACTGGTTCCCTGACTTCTCAAATTAGAAACCATGGATGGAGAATCTATCCTTTAAGAAAAGCAAAATTTTTTATGCCCCATCGTGGGTGTGTTACATCTATTGTTTGCATAACTCTTCCTTTTCTAAATCTTCAAGAAAGGAGGGAATTGGGATGGATGTCTTTGGCATTGTGCTTATAGGTGACCTACATCATGACACCCATAACACTGAAAAGGAACTTTCCAATAATCTATATGTTCATTCAATGAAAATTCATCCCATACCAGTTATATCTCATCTAGTAAGCCTTCTTGTAAATCCACTTCCACCTGTAGCCACACCCACCACATATCCATCTTTGTATCCCAATCTGTCTCATAACTACAGAACTTACCAATTTTATTTCCAATCGTTTTCAGAACCTCCTCATGCCAAAAAACAAGAAAGAGATTTGGAAGGATTACCCACACCTTTGTTGGAGTGGAAGGATTTCGAGATGGATCAAAACTCACTCACCATTATTTGAGAACGATATGAGAAGGGCCCCAACCCCAAATTCTAATGAGTATTTATTCGAGTTCCTCCTTTGAATGGAATTTAAAGCAAATCCAATCTCTAGAAAGAGTATGAAAAGTTGGACGATAACCCAACACCTCCATCCAGTTTTCATCCAACCACTTCATCAAATATATCAGGCAAACCAATTTTCCATAGAAGCTCTTGACCATCATCCGACCCAATTGTCCTGGAATTTTTGAAAGAAAGACATAAACACCAACTACCATTTTCCTTTTTTCCTTGCTAACCTTCTAACACCTTGGTCTCACTTTTCTCTACAAGTTGTGTTCACTCTTCCAACCTTCTCTGCTATGCTCCTTTTCCCCTCATTTTCAATCACCTTCAAAATCATCTGCTATATAAGAGAATGAGCATGAGGATCATGCCTCTTTACTCCTTGCATGCAGGAGATCATCCCTTTCTACCTCGCATTTTGGGTCGCCACCTCTCCCACAAGCCACCTTTGAATGAATGACAACCTTTCACAATGTGCCCCTCGATCTACCATCTGTATTCTGATCAGATGGTCTTGCATTCACCTTGGGATGCGACCTCTAGGCCCTTTGCATCTGCGTGAAATCTTCATTCGTGTAGAATATGTCCTCATTTCGCCCCACATCATACTTGAAATCCACCTGATCCATTTCAGCATCAATCTCCATTAAAACTAAACCAACTAACCTAAACTCTGCGCCTAACCCATCATGTGCTCATCCAAAATGCTTTTCGTAGCCTAGAAACTCACTCTGGGCCTAACTCATTCTGGTGTCTCCCTGGAATGATCCAGAGGTGAGAGCTAGGGTTTTCTCTCCACTTCAACCTTTTTTTTTATGAATGAATACCTCAACACTTGTAATAGGACACCTTTATGCATCTGATCAAAACCAACATCAATTTTCTATTGATATTTACCACACTTTGTGAATTAATATGTATTCTCATGATCACAGATATAAAATACAACCATTTTGACATATATCATTCCATATATCAATCCCAATGATTTCATCAATACTTTTGTATTATATACAAAATCTATAACTGCATTTTTTTTAGAAGCATATATCTTTATAACTTTAGTAATTATGTAAAAATTATAATGTTGTACAATTTTATAGTGAATAGATAATTGAAATTAATACAACTTAGATATAATTTTCTTTTGGAATATTTGATCAACTTATGATAATTATTAATATCATTCAGTTGTTGAGGATGTTTAGTCATTTTAATAATGTTGTTTTAAAAAAATAAAAATTAGTGTTATCAATATATCATTTTTCATTTTTTGGGAGGTTAAAATTATAATTTTTGTAAACCACAAACTTTAACAATTGGTATCATCGTAACCAAAACCTTAAAATCAATTATTAAGTCAAAAAGTGATGCTTCTAACATCACATTTTTTTCATTGGGGGCAGGACGGGGGTTTGTAGGGGATGAGGTTAAAGTTACAAAATTTTAGAAACCATGGCTTAAAAAAGTGATATTGTTGCAAAAACAAACTTTAAAAATCAACACAAAAAGTAAGACTTTTTATGGTTAGTTGATCAGTAAAAACATTATTTTTTATTTAAAATTTTAATATTTTTAAAACTATACCACCAATATCACTATATATTTTTCAAATACCTTTTCAACAACTTTTTTCAACCAAATTATAAATAATTACATAACAATATCATCCAATAATTTAAATAATTTAAAATATAAGAGGGAGACAATTCAATTGAGTTTCTCAGGGTTACAACTAGTAATTGACATCGTTCTCCATCTAAATATTCTGAGGAAAAGGGTGTCAGTCTAGTCAAGCCCCTTGGAGTTATTAGCTAGAGCCAAATCATAAATAATTACATAACAATATCACCCAATAATTTAAAATATAAGAGGGAGACAATTCAATTGAGTTTCTCAGGGTTACAACTAGTAGTTGACATTGTTCTCCATCTAAATATTCTGAGGAAAAGGGTGCCAGTCTAGTCAAGCTCTTTGGAGTTATTAGCTAGAGGTTGACACTATCTTGCACCCAAATATTCCAAGGAAAAGGGGAAAATCACAAATATTTTCTTTGGAAAACCAAAAAATATAATATTTATATTAATATGATTTCCATTAACTTATCATTAACTTGTTTTTCTCAAAAATTAATTTCTTTAAAAGTATTGTAATCTAAATTATTTGTGTTTTCTTTGTTTTGTAATTTATTTTCATAGTTAATATTCTCTATACTAGTATGGAATTTGACATTTACCCTTATCTCTAAATAAAAAAATCATGATGATCAAATATTTCCCTGCTCTTGAATTGTGCTCTATATACTATGAAATTTGGAATTGCACTTAATTAGTTATATTAGGAGAAGCGAACAATGTTATTATTAAAAATTAATGTTAAGGGTTGCACCAACCCTTAACATGAATGGATTTTAAGGTGTCCCTAAAGGATTTGAACCAATAACTTAACATTAGGGAGTGACTTAACAACCCACTCCATCACCAATGACTCTACACCTCGGGGACTTCATGTTATATAATATTAAATAAAACAATGTTATTGCATTTTATTTACTTTACATATTGATTTTATTATGAGATATTTATTTTTAAATATTGTATTTATGTTATATAACATTAAAGAAAAAATAAATAAACCTAAGATAGTCAGAAGTAAGAGTTGACTTCAGTGCATTCTGCATGCAGGCCAAGCAAGCGAGCATCAAGGTTCAATCGTGCAGCAGGCCACCATGGGAGTGTCAGGGGGCGGGGAGCCGACTCCCCCCGCCCCCCCTCCTTATATTACCACAGAGGAGGCCTTTAGAAGATTAATTGCCTCGCAGGGGAAGTTTGCCCCGCCATAAATCCTTAAATTCATTAAAAAACTAGACTCAATCCCTGAAATCGTTCTCCAGGAAGATCAGCCCATCAAAATAGCTCTAGCTCTTGCAAAGCATGGATTGGTTAGCCAATTTATGGGGCTTTGGCCCTCATCAAAAGCCACAGATGATTGGATCCAAATAAACTAGAGACTTCTTATTCAGAGCAACGTAACGTGCTACCTGATTGGAAGAGGTTTTTTCATATTTGAATTTATCTCAAAAGAAGATCACGATCTCATATTTAAAAGAGGGTCGTATTTCATGGGGACACAAGGCCTATATCTTAACATATGGACGCCTAATTTTGATCCCTCAGTCGATGTTCCAAAGGAGGTTTTGGTCTGGTTCCGATTACCATACTTACTTGTCCACTACTGGAACTACCAATCTCTGCAAAAAATCAGAAATGGACTTGGATGATTCATAGACAAAGAAGATACCAAATCCCATTACTCTTGCGCGAGGATCTGCGTAGAAGTGGACCTAGAAGCAGGACTGCCAGAAGCCGTCAATATCAATGTGGGGGCCTGGCAACATTATCAAAGACTAGATTACGAACAGTTACCATTCAAATGCATGATTTGCCATGAATATGGCCATTTCCAAAGGAACTACCCAAAGGCCCAACTGACAGACAAGGCAGATGGAGAAGGATAACAACAACCCAAGAAAAGAAAATCAAATCTGAAGCCGAAAGAGAAGAGGAATGTAGGCCCTAGCCCAATCCCTCAAGCCACCAACGAAGCCCTAGAAACTCAGACAGTAAACATGGCCACATGCAACATATCCGAGGCCCATGAAGAGCAGATGATCGATCCAAAGGAGAAAGGGAAAGGGGAGGCAAATGTTGATCTAGAAGCCCCGAAGTATCAACCAAAGAAATAGATACGAATGAGGAACACATCAACCTAGCCTTAGAATCCTAAGAAGATTCAGATGAAGAAGACTAGGGAACAAGTAGCTCCCAAATCACACCGAAAAAATTCACCAGAGGAAGGAAATCCAAGAAAAAAGAAAGAGAAGAGAAAACTTACCTGGATGTCCTGCAAGGGTCCCAAAAAACCCTCAAAGTATTGGTAAACACATGCAACACTAGGAAGAAAGTTTGGGATCTAAAGGGATCCAACGCCTCTCAGCCGAGTAAATAATGAAGTACGTCTCTTGGAATTGCAAAGGGCTAGGCAGCAAACTAAAAGAAGAATACCTAAAATATATCATTCATATGACAATGCCTAAAATCCTTCTAATACAAGGGTCGAAACTGAAGGAACCCAATCTCCTCCAAGCAAGTAAATTTTTTTGGAAAAAAGGCCAAGGGAAAGCAATAAGTGCCAAAGGAGCCTCAGGGGGAATCAACACCTTCTAGGACAGCTCAAAACTGGATCTGATGGAAGTCCCCACTGGATCTACAGTAAAATCCTCAACAAATAATCAGGCCATCTCATTAGCCTCTTCAATCTTTACGTTCCAGTGTAGTTTTCCGAGAAATGAGTCTGTTGGGACTCCTTAAAGTCCTTCTTGAACCAGTGAATCCCTGAGAATATAATAATAGTAGGCGATCTCAACATTACACTCACTTCTTCGGAGAAAAAAGGGGGATCTTCTGTCAGATACCCATCCAAAGAGTGGGTAGAATACCTCATCATGGATTAGGACCTGGAATATATCAAGCCAGCCAGAGGGAAGTAATCCTGGACAAATAAAAGAATGGGTTGGGGGAACATTGTTCCATGTCTTGACAGATTCCGTATCCAATCCTCTTTCCTCACTCTCGGCTTAATAGCCTCTTCCAAAGTTCTCCCCAACTACATTTCAGACCACAAGCCAATCCTCCTGGAACTCTTCTCTGAAGCTAACCTAGGCCACATCCTCTTCCGGTTCATCCCACTCTGGATCCATCAAGAGGGATTTCAGGATCTTGTTGCCAATGCTTGGAGCACCCAGGTCCAAGGCTCCTTGTTCTATGTTTGGGAAGAAAAAGTATGTATTCTCAAGAAAGCACTAAAAGGGTGGGCCAGAACCCTCATTTCTTCATCTTCCAAGAGAAAATGGGTTAAAGAAGCACTCAAGAGCCTCCAACTAAGCCTATAAGAAGAATCTCTCTCCCAAGAGCGGCTAATCCAAGAAGCCGATCTTCAAAAGGCACTTCATCGTGCATGCAGAGAGGAGGAAGAATATTGGCATCAAAAATCCAGAAGTCTCTGGCTCAAAGCCGAAGAAAAGAACATGAGCTACTTCCACAAGCATGCAGAAGTTCAGAAGCAGTTTAAAATGGTGAAATAAATCCAATACCAGGGGCAAGATATTAACATCTGTTGAGTCTCCATTTTGACATGTATAATTCCCTATTTCACCTTGTATCCGAGCCCTTTTTACCTATTTTATAAGTCTATGCTTGACTGTTTCCTCCAAAAACATACCTAATGACCTTGTTCATGTACACAAGAGGTAATTTATGAATAAAGCATGTTTTGTTTAACTTTCTTGAGTTGATTCGATTAAAGTGTTTTATTTTGTATAATCCTAATGGTTTGACTCATGAGAATCCTATTCCGGTATCCCAACATTCTGGTAATACAAGTCATCGTGCAATCCAGTACCAAGTCTATTCTGGTACCCAAGGCAGTTTTGATCTGGTACTATCTACTCCTCATCCATTCTGGTACCAAGTCATGCACTATTCCAGTACTGTCTACTCTACATCCTATTCCAATATCTTATGTTATTAATTATTTTCTATATACAATAGACATAGGTAGGTTACATGTTCTCGTCACATATAGTGTGACAACTCTTTTGATTACAAATCCTGGATTGACATATAAATGAGTGTAAGATATATATTGAACATATTTATACACCAACATTTGGGCGTCGTTGTCGGGGAGTTGTAAACGGTAATAGGTAGCATTTTGAGTTTTGATTGTCTTAATGAAGTTTGATTTGAATTTAAGGACAATCTAAGGGCGGAGAGAAGACAGTAAGACGAGAGGTAAGAACCTGCACATCCACTTTGGTGGGGTTGCTCCAAAGTCAGGTTGTCCTCCTACCTTTGATAATTAGAAATCTGTGTTTTTTTTTATGAGTAAGTATAGGGATAATAAAGGTAGATTTATTGCTTCCAAAATTTCAGAAAAGGTAGAAAAACAAACAACAACAAAAAAAAACCCCACACACTAATTCATCGAAAAATCATGCAGGAAAAATTCTCAGAGGAGAGAGCTCAAAGGCAACAATTGAAACATCAGCGAAGGGAACTAAATCCGAAGCCATTTTTCAAGTTGAAAGCATAAGACAACAAGAAAAAGGGGAAGCACTGACGACTCCATCAAAAGAAGAAGCTGGGAAAGAAACAAAGGTAGTCATAGAGGAGGCTACATCTGTCGTTGGAGAACCACAAAAAACCTTGGAACAACTAGAGATACCAAATAACTCAGCGGTCGAGCCATCACTCATCGAAGATACATCACAACTGCCTTACAGACTGTTTGGATATATGGCAGAAGAAGAGGGAAATGCAGCTAATGAAATAGAGACATTTGGATTCCCCATACTGGATATCGCCAGAGACGTTTCTATGAAGAACATTCCATTGTCCTCACTACCTCACTTCCATGGTATGTCAACAGAATATCCTGACTCATTTTTGTTTGAATTTGACATACTATGTAGGAGTTATAATTACACTGATAATGCTCAAAAATTAAAACTTTTCCTAGCTACACCAAAAGATTCAACACTAAGGTGGTTTATGAGCCTAGGAGAACACACTATTTTGTCTTGGGATGGTATGAAGGAGAACTTCCTCTAGAAATACCAAGATTACTGCAGACCTAGGGATGCTATGAATTCCATATTCAAAATGCAACAACCTGAAGGAAAAAGCTTGGAATATTACTTAGAGAGGTTCCTATACAACTACCAAAAGACTAAGCAGTTTTCCTTAGATACAACTACAATTAGGACTATCTTTCAAAAGGGTGTAAGGTATGATTGCATTGAAGTACTAAACCTCATGAGTTCTGGAGATGTGTACCAAAATCCATTTGCAGACATAGCAAAGTATTGTAAAAGATACTCCTGCAGTCAAGACAAGATTGGAAAAAGTGTAAGGGATCCTACAAACAGAATTGTTAAACCCACATCAGGAGGTGTCACTAGGATTGAACTGGGAAATCTATTAGAAAAATTCAAAACAGATATCCTAAACACCATCATTTCCCAACTCGATACTATGAAAATTAAAAGGAAACAAGAGGAAGAAAATGTTGTGTTAGCAATTTTCTGTCATCGATGTAGGAAAAAGCACCCTGAAAAGGAATTCCCCCTTAATTTTATTGAGATCTGTGGTCTCTGTATAGAGGATCATCCTACTAATGAGTACCCTTCTTTACCTGGACTTAAGGTCATATTCAAGGGAGGAGGAGAACCTAAAACATCCTACCCTCCTAAGAGATCATGGAGACAAAAAAATCCCAATGTATTTGCAGACCCAACTACACAATACCCACAACAACAATGGGTACCTCCCATGTCTTATCCTCAATGGTCTCCACAAAAACCACAAATCCAACCTTGGTAACAAGGATGGAGAGGACCTGCATATGGGAATGTTCCCTTTCAACCAACAAATTTTCCCACCTATCCACAATACCCTTCGAATATTTCCCAGCTGCTCCCAGGATTTAATCCTCCTGCTCTTCTTCCACCTCCACAGTTGCAGCAACAAATTGCATTGCCTATGAATCCAAATATGCAGCAAAAAATGCAAGTTGCACCTATCCAAAACCCTCCTCAACCTACCCCTATTCCTGCACAACCTATCCCTAACCCAAATAACAGGCCGACACAACCTGTACAAAACCTTCCCCACTTATGTAATAATGCTAGCTCCATTTAATGGAATTGAATTAAGATCGGGGAGGGTTGTAAATAAAAAAAATCATATTGTGGTTATCTAAGAAGAACAAGTAGGTAATCACACAAATCAAGGATAAGAACAAATAGATATTCAAACATTTCAAAGAGAAGAATAAATGACCAATCCATTAAATGAAGAAAGAAACACCCCTGTACAACAAGAAACTCCTTCTCCCAACTCCCATGCAACAAGAATACCTCATAAAACAAATCCTCCTTATCCAGAAAGGTTACTTGTAAAGAAATCTGAGGAACCTCTAGGATTTAATCTAGAGACTGAACTTAGAAATATATGTGTGAATATCCGACCACTACTATAGGCCATCAAGGATATACCTATTTATGCTAAAATTGTAAGGGATATCTGCATTAAAAATCCAGGGAGGAAGAGGAAGGATCCCGTTGTCATACAGGTGGTGGGGCAGTTGTCGGAGTTTATAACAGAAATGCCATCCAAGTATAGTGATCCAGGGAACCCAATGTTAACCATATAAATTAATGGTGTTTCTTTACCTAACACATTGATTGATCTAGGGGAAGCAATAAATGTGATGTCAGTAAACACTATGAAAACACTGCAACTAGATCACCTAAGACCAACACAAAATTTGTTGGAGCTAGTACACAAATTAGTCATCACCCCAGCAGGAAGTTTCGATGATATAACAATTAATTTGGCCTCTTGGGAATACCGTGTGGATTTCTTAGAGATTCATCCCAAATCCTCCAAACAAGGACACCCAGTAGTACTCGGGCAACCTTGGTTGGCCACTGCTGATGCATTAATTAGTTGTAAATCTGGGGAGATGACAATTTCTAATGGCACTCAAAGTAAAAAAATTATCCTTTTCCCCCCTGCCCAACCAGCCACTGAAGTTCCTCTCTGGTTGGAGAATCCCTATGGGGAGGAGGACTGCACTCAACCCTTGTTGACACTCGAACAAATAAAAGGAGTACAAGAGCAAACTGAAGAACAAATTTTAAGTCTATTTTTGGTTGATTCAACATGCATTGAATATCCTCAATCTTTCCCTAACTACACGCATATCTTTAGCCTCAAATTTCAATAAATTTGGCACCCTTTCACTTCTACATTAGACACTATTTCAAAAATAGATAACGGGAAAGAATCAGTTGTTCAAGCCGTTGAAATCAGTCCTGCAAAGTCCTTGTATATCAATGCTAGCTTAGAAATAGATCAGCAATAGAAGTTGATACAAATGATTCAAGGGAAATCTGATGCTTTTGCATGGGATTACTCTAACATGAAAGGGATCCACCCAGACACCTGTATGTATCATATTTACACTAACGATTAGATCAGACTTGTTAGGCAACCCCAAAGAAGAATGAATCCAACCTTGAAAGATATAGTGAAAGAAGAACTCCAGAAACTCCTGCAAGCCAATTTCATTTACCCTATATCAGATAGCAAGTGGGTCTCCCCATTAGTTATTGTACCTAAGAAAATCGAGAAATTGAGGATTTGTGTGGAATTTCAAGAACTAAGCAAGGCTACCTATAGAGACTACTTTCCCTTGCCTTTCATAGATCAGGTCTTAGACACTTTGTCTAGAAGAGGTATTTTTCTTTCTTGGATGGGTTTAGTGGTTACAATCAAATCCAAATTTCACCAGAAGATTAGGATAAGACCACATTTACCCACCCCTAGGGGACCTATGCCTATAGGGTTCTTCCTTTTGGTTTATGTAATGCCCCTACTACCTTTCAAAGGGTTGTCTTGGCTATTTTCTCTGATTTGAACCATGACTGTGTGGAATTCTACATGGATGACTTCACGGTGTACGGGGATGAATTCCAACAGGCATTGGATAATTTGGAGAAAGTATTGGTGAGGTGTAAAGAGACCAACCTTTCACTCAGTCATGAAAAATCTAGAATGTTTCTCACTGAAGGAATTGTTCTAGGTCACCACATCTCTGGTACAGGAATAAGAGTAGACCCTGCCAAGATTGACATTATTTCCCAAATCAAGATCCCTAGCTCACAAAAGGAAGTTAGAAGTTTCTTAGGGCATGCTGGTTATTATAGAAGGTTTATTCAAAACTTTACAAACCTAGTTGCCCCCCTATTCAAAATGTTGAAAAAATATGTTTAATTTTGTTGGAATGAACAATGCCAAATCTCCTTTGAAATCTTAAAAACAAAGTTGTCAAGTGCCCCTGTTTTGAGAGGACCAAACTGGTCTCTTCCTTTCCATATTTTCACACATGCCTCAGATACCGCTTTGGGAGTTATCTTAGGACAAAGGGAAGGACATATTCCTTATGTTATATACTTTGTCAGTAAGAATCTCTCACCTACTGAAGTAAACTACACTGTCACAGGAAATTATTTTTTGTCAGTAGTACATGCCATCAACAAGTTTAGACACTATATAACAGGATACAAAGTTTTTGTGACTGACCATTTAGCTATCAGATTTTTAATGAAAAAACATGTTACAAATGCTAGAGTGACTAGATGGTTGTTATTACTACAAGAATTCAATATCACTATCATTGATAGGCTTAGAAGAAATAATTTGGTTGTTGATTTCTTGTCTAGACTTATTCATGCAAGTGACAATACTCCAATAGATGATGATTTTCCAGATGAGAATCTATTTTCCATTTCTACTTACACCCCTTGGTATGAAGACGTAGCTAAATATCTTGAACTGAAAATATGCCTCAAAGTATGTCCTCTCTAGAGAAACAAAGAATTATTCAACTAAGTGCCAATTATATGTGGCATGAGGATTACTTATACCGAACTGGACCTGATTTGGTAATCAGAAGATGTGTTCAGGAGGACGAGATGCAGGATATATTCAAAGCTTGTCATGATGTCCCATGTGGAGGCCATTTTACTGAAAAAAGGACAACATACAATATTATACAGTCTGGCTATTATTGGCCAACCATTTTCAAAGATGCAAAGAAATATGTGGCCAACTGCGACGATTGCCAAAGAATGGGAAAACCTTCTGCAGTCGATGAAATGCCTCTCCAAGCCCAAGTAGTGATCGAACCCTTTGAAAAATGGTCTTTAGATTTTGTAGGACCTATCAACCCCATGTCCCATAGGAAAACGTACATCTTAGTTTGCACAGATTATGTAACAAAATGGGTAGAATCCAAGGCTTTGTATTCAACCAATGAACAATCTATTGTAGACTTTCTCTTTGAGGAATTTTTTACTCGTTTCGGTGTACCTCGGGAAATAGTCACTGATCAAGGAACATAATTAACCTCAAATTTGGTCAAGGCTCTTACTGAACAGTACAAGATCAAACACAAAAAATGTTCTCCCTATCACCCCCAAGAAAATGGCCAAGTAGAATCGACCAACAAAGTGATAGAAGCTATCCTTACTAAGACTGTTCAACTGCATCACAAAGACTGCGTTGATAGGTTTTTTGAGGCCTTGTTGGCCTATAGGACAGCTTGGAGAAATACAATAGGACATACACCTTATGAGTTGGTGTATGGGAAGCAGGTACTACTTCCCATAGAGTTTCAGGTAAAAACCTTCATAACTTCCATGCAATTAGGGATGGATCTGAATGAAGCTAAAAAATAGAGGCTATTACAATTAAATGAGCTTGACGAGATAAGACAGGATGATATACAAAGAACCACCTTGATACAAGAGAAAAGGACCAAATGGCATGACAATTACATTTAAAAGAAGTCCTTTTAGTCAGGTGATAGGGCCCTCCTATATGATAGTAGATTCAAAAATTTTAAGGGTAAATTGTCTACTAGATGGTTGGGACCCTATGAGGTTGATACAATTTATGACAATGGTTCAGTAAGGATAAATACCATTGATGAGAATCACACTTCCTTTGTCGTAAATGGGCATTGACTGGAGGTTTATCATAAGCCTCTATCAAAAGAGGATTTTGTCAAAAATGTTCTTCAGAGTTCTGAAATGAAACTGGTAAGCAAGAGGGTTTCTCCTCCTGCAGACCTACCACAGTAAGTTCAATTGTATAAATTAATTTATCCATGTACATAGGTGTGTCATTAGATATAACTTCTCTTTTTCTGATATAACTAACAAAAACAAAAAAAGAAGTTGGTTGTGTTCCCATGTAGATAATTGAATAAGGAGAGAATTTACCAGATGGATTCTTCTTTGAGTTTTTCAAACTCTTTAAAATTGAAAACACTGGTGAGTAGGAACTGGCCTGGGCTCGAGAAAAATCCATGGGGAAATATAAAGAGTTTTCTTTAAGTTTTTCACACTCTTTAAAATTGAAACACCGGTGAGCAGGAACTAGCCCGAGCTCGAGAAAAATCCATGAGACAATATAAAGAGTTTTCTTTAAGTTTTTCAGACTCTTTAAAATTGAAAATACTGGCAAGCATTAACTAATCTGGGCTCAATAAAAATCCATAGAAAAGAATTAGTTAGGATTACTATTGTTATTTTTTTAATTAAAAGGAAATGCCAACAGGAGCAGTGATCATCCTGGTTCCAAAAGAGGAGGGTTCTATAATCTCAACAACTGGTCATCTAATTTCTAGAATACCCTCCTGTCACAGAATTCTTCTTGCATTGTTTAATGAAAACTCAAAATTCCTAAGTGTTGGTATTTGTTCCATCTACATGGTTTTTCAATCGAAACTGATCACAGAAGACCAGCTATTTCTACAAGCCACTGCCACCAGGTTCTGTGTCAAAAAACTTTCAAACACCAAAATACAATGTTCATATCTGTGTTTATCCGGTACCAATGATCACCTATATGTTTATCTGGTATCAATGGTCATTACTACGCTAAACCATCTCTATGTGTTTCTCCGATACTGGACCACATCCGGTATTGAAGAGGGGACCTTGCGCTATTCTGGTACTGATTACAACTCTGCACACAGGTGATCCAATACTCAGGTAATCTGGTACTCAGATGATTCAATATTGGTAAGAATGTGATTGGTAGCTTTAATCACATTTCCAAGTTGCTTCTCAATTATTAGTACTAGGACATACAGATTCAACATTTTTTTTCATTTTATTAAATAAAATAGACTAAATATGCATTTAAACATATGGTTACTCTCTAATCATGACACACTCCCTCCCATGAACTTTTGTAAAATCCTCATCCACATTTCCATATGGAGAAAATGTCCCTATTTCCCTAAATACTGAGAGTACGAGGTCGTTATGTCTCTCACCAGAACAAACTCATGCCCCCTCTGTCTATACGGTAAATAAACCTCTTAAGCCCATGATTCTCTACCATGCCATATGAAATGACTCGAGCCACATCTTTAAGCATATCAAATAATGATCCCGATGACGCTAGTCGATTTCACACTCATGAGTCCCGATCATAACAACCACATCCCTTGTCATCATTTAAAACTCCCGTGAATATTGTATGACGTCGATTTTCCCACGAGTCTGTAAGTCATCAGTGGATTCGACCTGCCTTACCATATCATCATGAATGTTGATGTGACCGTTGTAAACCAAATTCCCATTTATAAATGCTCCTCTGGGTGGCTCTGTCATCTAGATGATCATTATTTACCATTGTTGTCACACCACCTATAGACACACTGTGATCCCGTGCCTTTGTATTCCTTGCATATTTTTCCCCGTCCAGTACTCCATCACAGTCTGTGTCTAACTGGTGCTTCATCTCGATCCACGTTGATCTGGTACTCTATCATAGTCTACGTTTAACCGGTACTCAACCCTTGATCCTCTGTCCATGCCTTATACGCCTGAAATAATTGTTTAAGCTAGCATGGGGGTCGACAGGCATGAGACCATATTCCAATTATACAAAGAAACAACAGAATATCAAGCTTGCAAGGAAAAATATGAACAGGCAAGATGGCTTCCATTTTTGGAAAAGTTTAAAGGCCATCATGAGGGAATCTCTCTTGCCTTTGCACAGACATATGATGGAAAAAGTGTGTAGTTTGGAGACATGAAGTTGACAATTATAGAGGCCACTATAGGAGAAGCTACAGGTCTCCCTATGGCTGGATAAAAATAATTCAAGAGGGTGATTGTCGACAGGAAACTTTGTCAGAAATTCCTCAAGCCAGAACATTAGGACCTCGATTGGACTAAGGGCATCCCTCGAAACTACATCAAAGAGGAATATTGGACAATGCTCATAATTTTGCAGAAATTCCTCACATGCAAAGGAAGGTATGAAGTAACCTTCATTTATCATTTGAAACTTTTATCACATTTAGAGGGAGGACCACAAATTGATTTTCCTCACTTCTTGTGGATGAGTTTAAATAATATGGTGAGACGAGTGAGATTAGTTTCCAAGAAACCTAAAACTAAACTTCATCACCATGGCTTAATAAAACTTTTGGTTGTCCATGATTTGAGGACATAAGGTGGCAGTTGGAAGCAACTACTCCAACAAAATTTCGCTCAAGAAAGATTGTCCAAATCCATTGAAGCACAGGAGGTAGGGATACACAGTGAGGGTTCAAGCAAAAAGGTAAAGAAAGATAGAAGGAAGACATAAGGGGGTAAATAAGGCATTGTTATGCTCAACTCATCCCAGCCCATTGAGAGATCAATGACAAAAACGTCTGTTGTAGGGGAACCTACTACATCGAGGAAGAGGAAAGCCACCCAATCCTAGAAAATAATTCCTACCTCGACTCAAAAAGATAAGAGACAAAAGAAATACTCTAAGATAGGGGGATGATCATACTGTTAGCGACATTTCTTGTCTCGGGCCTAAGAGTGTTCAGATCTACAAGTGGCGTGAAAAACGCTCGAGTGTAGCACACAGAAGAAGTCCTTTTCGGACTTAAAATCAAGCGAGTGGGCACTTCTTTCTTTAGCGGAAAGGATCTAGTGACAGAGCAGAATAGCGGTTGATGGGAAATCACAGATTAACCGAGTCGTGCCAAGTATAGCGCAAAAATGTTTTCAAGGGGTGTCAATCGCGATCAGTATAAGTGCAACAGTTGTTTCTCGAACTCGGGGCTTGTGAGTTCGAAGGGAGGATCATGTGTTTTGGTTGCGCGAGATTGCGAGTTACAAAAAGTGCCCGGAGGGGGTCAACCTGCGCTGACCATCATGTCTCGGGACTTCGCGAGGGGAGGATGCCAAAGTTGGATACTCCAACTCGCGAAGCCGCGAGTTGCGAGAGGTGTTAGTACTTGGGCCCTAGCCAATGGTTACATGTAAAGAGCACTGACCAGGAAGGTGCCCGGTTTGTATCGCTATCTCGGGGAGCGAGAGTTTAAAAAGGGGAGCCAAGGGTCTTCGGCCCATGAACTCGTGAAATCGTGAATTAAAAAGAGCCTTTAATGATGGGAACACAGTATCGTCGAGAAGGTTTTGGGCCGTCCGATCAAAAGAAGGATACGTAATGCACGATTAGGTTCTATCGCCCCTTCGCGCATCGTGATTTCGAGATGCAAGGAATAGCTCCATCATTCCCCGATGCGCAAAGTAACGAGAGCGTCCAGGACCTGGGGCCACAACATTGTCGGGAGAATTCAGAGCCGTCGGTTCCAGAGGGACGCGTGGCGCCAAATTAAGCCTTCTCGGTGTTTCTCTCATCACGATTAAAAGAAGCAAGGATTAACTCCTTCCATTCGTGAATGCTGAAGGTGCTTTGGGAATAAGCACGGGGTCACAGCCCATAGTCACTTGGGAAAGAAAGGAACTGTGCTAAAAGGGTCTAGAGGCGCCGAGTCCAGTCGCCGAAAGGATCATCTCGATCCCCAGGTACCATTCGATACGATCCCGCTCCTGACCTTCGCTTGGAATAAATAAAGGTGAGAAGGGGTAGGTGAAACCTCTCCTCATGCATTAAGTGTAAGGTATGGAAGGTCTGGCAAGCGGTCTGCTCGAGAGGGTCCTTTGTACCCAGTTCTTCAAAGAAGCCATGCCGAGTCCTCAACTAGCTAGAGGAGGTCTGGACACGCTAAATCAACATTTACTGGCTCAACTACCCCCCCTACAGGAGCCATGCGCAGTTAAGGAGGCGTCTGATCGAGAAAGCCTATCTGATTTTGGCTGAAGGGACACCAAGCTTCAGATGACCACACACACCTCTGTGAGGCAATTTTCTCTAAGTATATAAACTCAGTCTTTGTAATTTGTAATCTATCGATGGTTGAGCAGAGCTCCCGGTTGTAAAGTTTTAACGAAGCACTGATAAGCTAGTTTTGTATGGAATTTTGAGACTTCTTGCCTTATGAATGCCAATTTCTTTCATGTCTTTGTTTACATTGTGTTAGAGCAACTCGAGATTGGAGGATCCAGGCGAGCTATAGCTGTTATAGGATGATGTTGTAATGGATCACTATAATAGTTGCGCCATCTCTAATCGGTTCTTGTGATTTTCCTAGCGCTGAGTGACTTGGAATTGGAGAATCCAGTCAAGTCCCCTTTCAGTTTCTTGAGAGCCTGAACCAAGCGAATCTTGCATTTAGAGTCTTTCTTCTGCAAACCACTGAAAGCCTGCTGCCCAAAGTTGTTTGTGCACCTTTCTTACTAAGTATTCCACCTGTTCATCTTTCAATCAACCCACTGGCTGAAGTTAGGACAAGACCTCCTTGGTTACTTACGTACCAGACCCAGTCCCTGAGTTAGAGTGATATCTCCCCAAGTCTCTACCCATCTGATCATCCATTAAAACCAATCGCGACATAAAACTGATGGGTGTCGGGCTCTACTCCTGCAAGCAATCCAGGAGTGACTTCTGACGCTAACACATACAGTAATCCTAAAGCAATCATCGAGTTTTCATCAGAACCAGCCAACCAAGAAGCAAAGACCCCTAACCTCAACATATAGAACAAGAACAAGCCTACACAGTCTAAAGTATCTAGCTCAGTCCTGCGTCCTAAATACCAACTATCACAGAGTAAGAAATGGAAGAAGAAGGAGACAGATCCACATGAGATTTCAAATGAGGCAACTTTCAAACCCCCTCCAAAATCCATTAAGGAATTGGAAAACATCCCTGAGGTGGTTACTCTATCTTCCCAAAAACTGGCTAGTGAGTTGAAAGAAATTGCTAAGGTGACAAGTGGAAACAAAAAGAAGATCGAAAGGGAGAAGGCACGAAGGGAAAAAAATCCATAATTTATGCCTCAATCTTCCAGGATAGAAATAAGGGCTGGTTAGCAGAAGAAGATTCCATAATCCACAACCCAGGGCCTCAAGATAAAAGTTAAATCGACACATGAGAAACAAGTGTCCAGACCTACAACCGTTATTAAGATAAAGAAGAGGAAGTTGTTTGAGGAGTCTTCTACCCCTATCAACAAATCTGAGGAAGTCTCGCTTCCCATACGAAGGACCACCATAAGTATGGCCAAGCAGGTGATAGTTCTAAATATACCTTCTCTTCAAAGGGAACCCATGGATATTCCAAGTTCTCCAGAAAAAGAAAGTGGTTGTGGAGCTACAGTAAGTGAAATAGAAGGGTTGGTAACAGAGACTTTGAGGAGTCTGAGAGAGAAAAAAGAAGCCCGAGAGGAGGTGGCTAAGGAAGCAATCACATATTTCCTAGACAAGTTCCTGAATAAACAACAATTGATAGTAAAGATTAAGAAACTGAAGAAAGAAATTGAAGAGTACCAGGTATGGGATAGGCACATCAAGGCAGAGAATGCACAATTAAAAGAACAGCATGCAGAGGTCTCTGCTAAACTCAACAAAGTCTTACGATTGATCCAATACACTAAGGTAATTAAGAAGGAATTGAGGAGTGAAGCTTCTGGTTTTAACATCCTGCAACCAAACAAGTGACAGAGAAGGATTTGATTTTGCAGAAAATTTTTGGGTATCAGTTTTTGATGATGTGTCATGAGGACATGTAATACCTTCAGCATGGGGGAAATGTCGAGTCTCCATTTTGACATGTATAATGCCCTATCTCACCTTGTATCTGAGCCCTTTTTGCCTATGTTATAAGCCTATACTTGACTGTTTCCTCCAAAAACATACCTAATGACCTTGTTCATGTACACAAGAGGTAAATTATGATTAAAACATGTTTTTCTTAACTTTCTTGAGTTAATTCGATTAAAGTGTTTTATTTTGTATAATCCTAATGGTTTGACTCATGAGAAGCCTATTCTGGTATCCCAACATTCTGGTACTACAAGTCATCATGCAATCTGGTACCAAGTCTATTCCAGTATCCAAGGAAGTTTTGATCTGGTACTATCTTCTCTGCATCCATTCTGGTACCAAGTCATGCGCTATTCCGGTACTATTTGCTCTGCATCCATTCTGGTACTCAGATTCGCGACTGTGTGTATTCCGGTACCAAAACCTTTGTTTCCAGAATGCACTAGTTGGACCAGTATGATGATGAATATTTTGAGAAGGCCGTTAGACCGAAGTTTCCAAATCAGTTTTCCAGATCACGATAGACTCCATCACTCATGCACTTCGTGTCATGAGGATGAAGTCGATCCCTAGAGATTCGATGTAAATACCAATTGTAATATTTTTAAAACTATTTGATGCTTATCCATAGATATTGATAGTATCGGCTTACCTTCTTTATAAGGGATGTTGTATAGATGATAGTGTGTGTGGATAATAATGAATGTAACAAAGTAATTTGTCAGAACCAGATGATACATACCATTTCTATGTATGAGGTGAAGAATTGTGGATTCATCTTACCAGTCGAAGTAATGAAAAAGATCTATTATGCAAATTCATGAGTATGAGTAAAACATTTTAGTCTGTTATTTTCTTAAGAGGTTCCTTGTTGGTTCGACAAGGGCCCACCACCCCAACCAAGGTAAACCTCCCTGTATATGCTTTGTTTGATTGTGTGAGTGTTTTATAGTAGTGTGTTGTCAATGGTTTTTAATCCATTTCAAGAGTTCAACATTAAGTTATTTGTTTTTGAATTGGTGTGAACAATCAGGTGCTAGACCAAATAGATATTTCCTCCTCAAATATTGGAGATTTCTATTTAATTTTTTGAAGTGTGGGATTGGTTAAGCAAATGATATTTTGAGTTTATGATTGCAGTAGTTTTGGTACATCAAGGAACCAGAAGACTTTATATCTCATCTTCATGTTCCATAATGAAGTCTCTCAGTTATGCTGATTGTTCCTTATACTGATTTGTTTGAATTGAACAAAGTTGGAATTGATTTTAGTTTTAAGAGTGATTGGAGTTGACTGTTAATTATTGTTTTGATTTCCATAGGAAACAGGCTTCTTAAGTTCATCTCTATAATTCATAAGCCTGGAATGAACAGAATTGTTCCCTAAGTTAGAATCTTTTGATTGATTGTTTGTTTGAGAAGTTTTATTATCAGTTTTCTCTTCTAAGTTCAAAGGTGTGTGAAGTCTTCAGAAATCTTAGAAACATAATCTTATGTTACTAATTATTTCCTATATACAAAATACATAGGTAGGTTACCTATTCTCAGCACATATAGTGTGACAACTCTTTTGAGTATGAATCCTGGATTGACATATAAATGAGTGTAAGATATACATTGAACATATTTATACACCAAAAACAACTTTGAATATATAAAAGAGGTTGCTCATGATTTCTAAAAAGATCTTTACTCATCCCCAAACGAAGTTCCCGTAGACCCCACCTTCTATCCATTGTCGCTAGTTCACCATCAAATGAAGAACGAGGATAACCTAAGGCTAACGACCCCCATAAAACTTCAAGAGCTCAAGAAAGCACTGGAAAATATGGAAGTCGATAAGGCCCCTGGTCCTGATGGCTTTACAGCCTGCTTCTACAAATAATGTTGGCCAATCATAAAAAACTATTTGCTAAGAATGGTCCAGAAATCCAAAAATTGCCTCAAAATCGGGGGAAGCACAAACTCATCATTTTTAGCATTGATACCGAAAGAAAAAGGGGCAAGAAACTTCATTATATTCCGCCCAATATCCCTCTGCAAAACTAGCTACAAACTGGTCACAAAAATCATCACGACCAGGCTCAAATAAATCCTTCCACGCATCATTCCGGAAAACCAAGGAGGCTTCATAAAAAGGCACCAAATCCTAGACAACATAGTGCTAGTCTAAGAAGAAATACACTCCAGCAGCCAGCGTAAGGAGAAAGGTATGATCATTAAGCTAGACCTAGCCAATGCTTTCGATAGAATAAGACATGATTTCCTCTTCCAAGTAATGAGAAATATGGGATTTTCCGAACAATTTATAAACTGGATCAAAGCTTGCATAACCATTTCGTGGAACTCCCTGTTGGTGAATGGCTGATCAACACATTACTTCCAAGCCTCCAGGGGACTGATACAAGGTTTCCCCCTATCCCCACTCATGTATTCCATCTAAGATTCAGTTCTTAGCTTCCAGCTAGAACACCATCAGCAGACCCACTCCCTTCCCGGCCTTAGAATGGTGACAACTGTCAAAGACATCAACCACACACAATTTGCAGATGACACCCTCGTTCTTGGTGGAGCCAGTTTCCTAACAGCTAAAAAATTCAAGCAGGAGCTAGATCATTACAAAGAAGTCTTAGGAAACAAAACTAATGATCGAAATTGTAAATTCTACAATTGGAATTGCTCACCAAGAGAGATGTTGGAAATCACCAGGGTTTTAGGAATGGAAGGATCAAATACGTGGGACTTTTTTAACTACCTTGGGATTCCAATTTTCAAAGCCATTCCCAAGCTGGTTCATTAGAATCCACTCCTGGAAAAAATCAAGACCCACATTCAAGCCTGGGGGGAAACTTGGTTAAATCTGGTAGGGAAAGTGGTCCTGCTGAATTCCATCCTGACAAGTCTCCCAATATACCAAAATTCAATACTTGCACCGAAAACCATCGTCAACAAGATCGACACCCTGCTGAGAATATTTTTGTGGGAAGATGGAAATAAATCTGAGAGAAAACTTCACCTAGTAAGCTGGGGAAAAATAAAAAATTCAATCCTAGAAGGAGGCCTCCAAATTAGAGACGTCGCTACCCAAAATATAGCGATGGGGGAAAAAATTCTATGGAATTTAGTCTCTAGAAAATCCTCCTGGAGCAAGGAAGTCCTTTGGAAAAAACACTTCATGGGGAAATGCATCAGATTCCTGGAATGCCCATCGAAGGTCCTCAAAGGTTCGTCAATCCTCACCCTCTATCTCAGGTCCTTGGACCACTTCAATTCCAATCTCACTTGGATCCCTGGCAATGGGAACTGCATAAGGATTTGGGAGGACTCAATTCTAGGGGAGCTTCCATTAGACCACCAGGGAGGCTTCCCCAATATAAAAGCATGGCTTCACTCCTCCAACCACCACATGCTATGGGACATATCTAAATGGGAAGATAATAAGGTAAGGAACTGGAAACACTATTACATATGGGCAGATTATTCCACGAAAATTTTCCATGCTTCAACTAGTTTCATATCTTTTTTAAACAGGGCAGGATTTTCGTCGATATTGCCACGAAAGTTCGTCGCAATATCGACGAAAATATTATTTAAATGCAGTCGGGATTTTCGTCGCTATAGCCACTAACTATTGTGGCAATAGCGACGAAAATTTTTCCTATCTTATTGGTCGATGTTAACGGCTAGTTGACTATTTTATCTATATATACGTGACTTTAAGAGACTTTGCGACACAATTGCTATAGTTGCGACACTATTCTTGAATTTTGTTTGAGCTGGTTTTTTTTTCCGTCACCCACCAGGTGAACAAATCCAATTCTCGATCTACATAGATCGGATTTTTAACTTGCAAGGTTAGTATGTTATTTTTTATTGATGTACTCATTTAACTTGTAATTTCTTTTTCAAATGTCCAAATTTCATTTAGCTTGTTTTTTCCTTGATAATATATTATAATATGTGTAGTACCATATTTCATGCCTTTGGTTTTTGGATCTAGTTAGTATATTCTATGGAAAAGGGTATGTGGATTCCATAACATTCTAGGTTTATGGAATCCACATACCCTTTTCCCTTCAATTGTAGCCATAATCTCTCTCTCTTTTCATTGATAAAGATATGGAAGTGCTCTTGAAACTCAACCCTGATCAATGAAATGATAGTAATTGATTGTCATTTTCTTCTCTCTTTTAATTTTTAAGACCTGACAAAAAAACACCAAGAAATCTTGATTGAAGCAGGGACTAATAAGATACATAAACACTAACCCTAAACTTATGTTAGGCATATATGTCGTTATTATATAAAGAAAACATTTGTATACATATGACCTTATTATAAAGATGTTATCTATGTCGTCATGATGTTGATCCTCTACACATATGATCACCTTATTATAAAGATGTTGACCTTGTTATAAAGATGTAGGTCATTGCAAATAAACATATCATAATCGAAAGGAATAGCCAAAATATAAAAAATTGACAACTTAATGTTTGGTATGGTGTAGGTAAGACAATTACTTGTCAGGACAAGGATTTGTCACAATGAACGAAAAATGACAGGAAACTTGCTCGGTTAAGAGTGGCATTAGAGGCAAGGGGCAATGGAAAATGTTATTGCCCTTGCTATGATTGTAGAGGCTTGCAAAATAGAAGACTTTTAATAACAACAGCCCAAAAAAATTGTAGGGAGAAGGGGCACGCCGAATGGGGTTATGAATATCGTCCCTTGGTAAGAAGATTCAATATTTAATGTATTGTCTGTAATAATCAATATGTCATGAATTTTAGTAATTATATTTCTTATCGAGATTTTTATATTTTCTATACACCCTAACTTTTCTATGTTGTTTTTAAATATATAGACGATGCCCCCAAAGTGTCGACCTCCAGAGAGTTATTTTCCAAGTACTAGAAAAAATACTACTTTACATGGAGATGAACTTCGAGATCAGAATATTGAAGCTGTTGATCAAGTTATTAATGATGATATGGATGGAGATAACGTTAGTGATTCAAATCAGGAAGATGAAATACATAGATTGATCCAAGACACATTTTCTCCAATGGATGAGGACAACCAGGATGATAGTCATGATGTTGATCCTCTACTCGAGAAGTCACGTCAACCTCTTTATGAAGGCTCAACAACAAATCTTTTATATGCTATATTGTTGTTGGTGAAACTGAAGGTTTTGAATGGTTTATCAAACACATGTCTCACACAGATACTAAGGTATTTAATTTGTTAATTATTTATGCCTGCATGTTCACAAATACTTAAAAGCTTCAATTTTTTCCTATATTTCTATTGTTTTCTAATTTGTAAATTAGTATATTGGATGATATATTGATGATGAATATTATTTACATTGACTTATTGTTTAGAATTTTGTAGATTGTTAGGTGATGTTCTATTACTGACGTCGAATATTTTGCCATGCACATATCGAGAAATATTCGTGATTATGAAAGAAATTGGAATGGACTATCAGGATATTGATGCATGTCCTAATGATCATATCATATATTATGGACAATATGCATTATAAAATGAATGCCCACAATGTCAAATAAGTAGATATCGAACCGATAAAGCGTCAAATAAGGTGTCTCGCAAAGTTCTTCATTATATTCCGATAATTCCACGTTTCCAGTGGTTGTTTAGGTGCCAAAGTATAGCACAGTTTATGGATTTCCATGCAAAGAACATAAGTCAAGATGATGTTCTTTGAATGCCGGCAAATGGTTCTGCGTTGAACTACATCGAAGAAAAGTGGCCAATTTTTAAAGAAGAACCTCGTAATGTTAGACTTTCGTTGGCAGCTGATGGTGTCAATCCATTTGGAGAGCTTTGTTCTACATACTCAGTGTAGCTTGTTTTTGTTATAAACAATAACCTTCCTCCTTGGATGTCGATCAAGAGAGAGCACACAATGTTGGCAATGATTGTTCTAGGTTTTTAATTATCTTTTATTTGCTTTAAAGCATGACAAAATATTTCATTTCTTTGTTTCGTGC
>ML802913.1:126280-185530 GCA_009831015.1 Picea engelmannii
ATTAATTGTGGGTTAATATGGCATTACCATATTACAATGTAATATGGTAATCCCATATTACATTGTAATATGGTATACCATATTACAATGTAATATGGAATTACCATATTACATTGTAATATGGCATTACCATATTACATTGTTATATGGTAATGCCATATTACATTGTAATATGGTATACCATATTACAATGTAATATGGTAATACCATATATGGTGTAATTTTTTTTTAAAAACTTAATGACATCGTCGCAATATCGACGCTAGTTCATCGGAAAAAAAAATTGCATTTTGACCACCGTGGAAATAGTGACGAACTTTTGTCGCAAGTTGCCATAGTTTTTCATCGCACATACAACATCTTCGTCATAACTTTGGTCTAGATGAATCCATGTCGTCACTATTTCCACGGATTTTGGTCACAAGTTGCTACGGTTTTTCGTCGCACATACAACATCTGCGTCGTAAGTTTTTGACTTGTCAAAACCTTGGTTCGTTGTACTTGCGACGATATTTCGTCGAAATTGCGACGATGCAAAGGGTTAACCGAACTTGACTCTGGTGACACGTGGAGAGATAATTTTGTCGATGTTTCCACGCACACCTGGATCGTCTATATAGAAACGAAATTGTTCTGAGGAAAAAAAACTCGACTTTCGTGGAAATTGCGATGAATATGTGTGGCAATATCAACGAAAAACCGTCGCAAATTTGGTCATATGTACTAGTGAAAGAATGGGACCTTGGGAACTATCCAGAAATGCATGAAATCGAAGCCAAAACTCTATTGGAGAAGCTGCAAGGGAAATCCCCCCTGAAATCCATAGCCAAGGATAAAAGAGGATGGGGCACAACCACCGAAACTTACTCTGTAGGTGCAGGTTACAAATCTCTTCAAGCAATCCCTCACGTTCCCCCTAACCCAATGTCGTGGAAGACCATCTGGTCCCACAAGTCAATCCCCAAAATCAACATGTTCACTTGCACAATGGCACACAAAAGCATCCTCACAAGTGAAAACTTAAGACGTAGAGGCTGGCAAGGACCCTCAAGATGATCTCTCTACATATCTAAAGAGGAAACTACTGACCACCTGCTACTCAAATGCCTCTATGAAAAAGACGTTTGGGATAAAGTAGTAATGTTGGGTCCTGACAAATTAATAATACCCTCCTCGACTTCGGACCTTCTAAGCACTTGGGTGAACTACTCCCCATTATCCATGAGAAAAAAGGATCTATTCAAAGCAAGCTGGATGTGGCTTCCCAAGTTTGTAATGTGGAAAATTTGGCTGGAAAGGAACAACATGCTTTTCAATGAGAAAATATTCAATCTATTCCAAGTGGCATTGAAAACCAAAGCACTGTTGAGCGAGGCTCTAGACGCCCAGACCAAGCTTCGGAATGCAGACAACCTGGAATCAGAAGAAGAACAATGGCTAAAAGAGCTTGTCCTAAACATCCATCACCAATTAGCCACCAAATCAACCTTGAGAGCAAGATGGGAAGTCAGGATGGGAGAACAAGACTTCATCAAGTGGAGGACCACGCTAGGAAGGAACATTTTGTCATTTGATGGAGCATCGAAAGGGAACCCTGGAGCGGTCGATGGGGGAGGGATTCTCCTCGACCCTTCAGGCATGCTGGAGGTCACCTACTCCTAGGGGCTAGGCATTGAAACCAACAACATGGTAGAGGCGCTAGCGCTCTGGCAAGGCTTGAGACTAGCCGCTTCCAAAAGAATCCATAATCTGGTGGTCTTTGGAGACTCCAGAGTAATCATTCAATCTCTGAAGACGAGAAGGAGTCCAAACAACCTCAAACTTAGTCAAATTCTCAAGAAACTAACCTTGTTGAAGCATAATTTCTAGGAGATCAAGTTCTACCACATATTGCGAGGGATAAACACTCAAGTGGACTTCGAAGCAAACACAAGAGTGACCATGGGCAAGGCCAAAATCTTATTGAATGTCATGGAAACGTTTGCACCCATTTCCTAGAAGAAGAGTCTCCAAAAGGAACTAATAACTCACTTAGATGGCACGATTGGACGTTGGTCATTTGACAGAAATGCACTCATTCAGCTGCAGGAATATTCTTTGTTTTCTTCTCTCCTTGTGTGATTTGAAAATCCCAATGACAGTCCTTAGTCAGCTCTTCATCCAGCTAGTTGTAGGACTGAAGGTGGAGGCCATACCGAATGGCATAGTAGAACGTGATGCTTGGGTGCGCAAAGGCTATTTCTGCAGATGAGATGTTTCAGGAAAGGAAGGGGAGGAAATACCAATGGGCAGAGTCTCACATGAAGCCTGGGCACGAAGAGGCTATTTCAGTAGCCAAGCCATCAAGAGCAGTAGAAGCACCCAATCGAGTCCAAGCAAGGGACGCAATCCGAGGGTTGAGAAGGTAAATATTTTGCAGTCTTCATTAATGGCCTCCAACTCCAAGCCCGAGCCTTCTTTGGAAGAAAGATTCTGATAAATGAAAATGGAGCTCATCAAGCTGAAGGTTGTGGTCAAAGAGCAAGCAAGAAGAATGCAGAACAAAGACTTCGTCAAAGAACACAGTTACGAACTTCTCATCCAGGATATCAAAAAATTGCGTGAGGAGATCACTTCCGATTCGGATGTCCAATTCAAGGATGTAGCAAATGTGCATGGCGATTTTGGGAAGCACCTAATCAAGCTTGAAACCAAAATAGATAAATTGTCTGAAGAATGGGCAAAAAAGAAGTCATCACAGGAGAAGGAAAATGAGGAGGGGGAAAAGCAACTAAGTTCGCCTCCAGAAGCGGAAGCTTTAAGACCCTAGTCAACGGGAATGTCGAACCAAGAAATCCAGCTTTTAGTCTTAATGGTTTCCTTAAGTTGTAAAGCACCCGACAACTAGTTTGTTGGCCCTTAATTCAAATTAGCCGTTATTATCAAAAAAAAAAAAAACATTAAAGAAAATAATGTTATTGCATTTTATTTAATGATTTTATTATGAAATATTTATTTTCAAATATTGCATTTAGTTTATTATATTCATGAAAGAATATACGTGTTATTGTTACATAGAAATAAATAAATAATTATTAAAGAAGATAAAAATTAAAATTAAAAATTGCAAAATGGGAAAATATGGTATTATTATGTCAAGTATTTAAGAGGATATGTTAATATTTTGTATAAAAGGTAAGTCTTGAAAATCATTACAACAAAGAAATTATTTGTATAATTGAAAATAATTTCAAGACACATGCTATCAATAATTATTTATAGGACTATGAGGTCAAGTATTGAGAAAGTGTTGTAGGTTTTGGAAATACACCATGAGGTCAAGTATTGAGAAAGTGTTGTAGGTTTTGGAAATGTTGTATTTGAAGTTTTTTCAATGAGTAGATAGCTATAAAATTTCAAAATAATATTGAACAATTTATTATTTGAAAAAAATATAATTTGTTAATAAAATTAAATAGATATTTTGAGTAGATAGCTATAAAATTTCAAAATAATAATGAACAATTTATTATTTGAAAAAAAATAAAATTTGTTAATAAAATAAAATTTATATTTAAATGTTTGTCATTCAATCATTTATTTTTCATATTTCATAGAATGTTTGATAGATCATGTAAAAATTATTATGTTATAAGTTTTGCAATGAATTAAATAAATGTTTAATTTTTAATATTTTTAATTTAAAAAAAAAATTCATCAACAAAAGTTTAGTATATATTTTAATTTTCAATTTAATAACACAATAAATTAGCAATGTTATATATAAAATTTAGTGGATATTTAATTTTCAATTTAATAACACACTAAACTAGCAATGTTGTGTGTGTGTGTTGGAATTGTTGGTTATGTGTTGTCATTGATGGAAACATGAATCAGTCATGAAGTTGGCATTAGTGTCAGGATGGACAATAAGGTATGTCCATGTGTAATGAAGGGTCATTGATGGAAAGAGAATGCAACAGAGCAGCAAGGATAAATTTTAGGAGAAAAAGCGTTTGGTAAATGTCATCGATGTAATATTCGATCACTGACAAGGATCGATGATCTTTGTTATAGGTAAATTTGCTAAATATCATAAGAGATAGTTCTTTTGAAGTCACGCAAGAGATCAAGTTTCAGAAAGAGAATTTTTACAAGTGGAAACCTTTATAAAAATTAAGCAACTAGAGCCATTCATCCATAATTCGGATGTAAATCTGATTGTTGGATCATAGAGGAAGCCTGCGTAAAGAAGGAGAGAATCGTGGTCGTCTGATTGAATATTCGAGAGTGCCTTAAACCGTCATATTGTGTTGGAGGAACAATGGTTAAATTCAACACTGATTACTTTGGATAAAATTACCCGAAGGAAAAGATATTTTAGCCGAAGATGAAGTCCCAAAGTGGACATGAGTCATCTGATCAAAATAAAGTGGAAGGATAGAATAAGAAAGGACAATGCATGAAGTCCCTGATTAAAGGAAAATCGTTAGATAACATCAAGAAATATCTTAGTCATTGGATTAAAGCTGAGTAGAACTGATCAACCTCAACGCTGACCACTTCAGTGAAAAGGAGTTTGAATTGAAACAGAATTCTCGAGGCCCGAATTAATAAAGAAACGCCAGTTGTATGATCTAAGGAACACTTCGGGAAATATCCCGACCATTGGATAGAGTAAAGTGGAAGGATAGGATAACTAAGGCCAAAGGCCTGAGATCCCGATTAGTCAAATTCTCGATAATCGTTGGATCGTGTTAAGCTTTTCAAGATAAAGAAGGACTGTTAAATGAATTCAAGTTACTCGAGGTTTATTCTTCGGGGAATCTCACTCCGAGAGAATTGGGAAGTGGTAAAAAGCGAATAACCTGAAGTCCCAAAGGCTGAAATGAATCTGGACCAATGATCTAGAACTGATCACAGTTGTTGGCTGAATTCCAAGTGGAAGGATAGCGTAAGCACTTCCATGTTGACCAACTCTGGTGAAAATTGGAGCAACAATTACCTGGACCTCTGAAGCCCTGAAGCCCCAAGTCATCAAGACCACGTTAGCAAGGTCCATGTCACAAGGACACATGGAACACATGTCAGTAGGTCCACATAATTTAGTCCACGTCAGCAAGGACACATGGCCCAATGAGATGGTGACAAGTGTCAAAATCATATGACACGTAAATTCTATGAAAGTCACAAATCAGGGTGACATGTGGCACACATATTGAGAGTCCACGTCATCATGGGTGATGTCACATACCACATCACTCGGAGAGTACTAAATTCATGAAAATTGAAAGCACTAAAGGTGCGAACATTCTGAATTCCCGAAGTCCTAAAATACCGAAAAAAAATAATGGATGTCCATCTCAACCTTTGATTAATTCATAGCCGTTGGATTAAGCTAGTGGAAGGATAGTGTAAGGATTGAACCTAGACCATTGATTTGGTTCTGAAAAACATGTTAACTATTGGATCAAACTGTTGTGAGAGGTAACCACTTTAGAGAATACCAATATTATGTTATCAACTAATCGCCAAAGCCCAAAGTCACAAAATAACTAAGGACCGTCCATTTCACCTCCTGATTAAGTCCTTGGCATTGGATAATGATAAGTGCCTTATGGGGAATGAGATCACATTGAGGAATGATCATACCATTGCTCCTAATGATCAACGGAAAGGATTAAATCTGGGGATACTAACTGTGATTGATTTACCACTCCGGGAAGTTCAAACTTCAGGAGATTCAATGTTTTTAAGGGAGAATCGCCCGAACGCCAAAGTCCGGAGAACTAGGTTCCAGCCCCCGGTCATGGTTTATGAACACATAAGCTATGAGGCATTAGGAACATTTATTAATTTAATAAGCATGTGGTTTTGCGCACATGGTCATGTGAAAATGGATTGAAGGGGGCACCAGTTACATAAACAAGATCTATAATTATTAAATCCTGTGGAGAGATAGATTAGGATCAAGAGATCCTGAAGAGTCAATTTGACTCAGAAAAAATGGTTTGAAGGAAGCGCCTCATAAATATTTCATTTATGTAAACAACGCATGGTTGGTAGAGTAATTTGAGAGAGAATTAACGCCATAACAATACAAAGAATCGGTAAAAGATCGAATATGATCTGTTGACAAACTGAGGACACATCAAAAGCATGAGAACGATATAATGAGTCGATCCATATCTATGATCAACTCATTAGAACAAATGAACCGATACATAGTCATGATTAAAAGAGAGTTAAATCATGAGCATTATGAATAAAGAATAAAAAGAAAAAATGATATTATTTAAAGTTTAATATTATCATTTAAATGAAAAGGTACAATGGTTCAATATCAAAAGATGCAATGGTTCAAACTCACACCAACTGGAAGACTATATAAACAAGAAATAATGGTGAGAACAGTGTGTCTTGGTGGATTAAATAAATGTATATATAATGGATTGAATGGAAGTTCATTCTATCAGGTTGGTGCCTGTTTACAAGCTGAGTCTTGTTATGAGGATTGGATTCCTCACATATCAGTTGGATCTGAGATCAACAAGATGGGTCTTGTTATCAGGGTTGGATTCGTCATTTCTCAGTTGGATCTGAGAACTACAAGTTGGGTCTTGTATTAGAGATTTGGATCTCTCATATTTAGTTGAAGTTGAAGATATTAAAAGATTGATTTTATATGTATTCATATAAGTTAAATAAATAAAAGAAATATATTATATCTACTTTATACAGTTTTTGTTTTAGATTTTTATGAATAATTAATTGAACTGCATATCTTATTCATTTAATTCAGTTAATCTGTGAAAGTGTGAAAAACAACCAAAATTTTGAGACACTTATTCACCCCCCCCTCTCAGTGTCAAGTGTATATTTCAACAGTTGGTATCGGAGCGGGTGCCTTCATCATATTTTAAACACTAGAAGGTAGATTATGAAGAAATGGGTGGACGAATGACTCTCTCCACAAATTAATCTCCCTTATTTGATGGAATAGACTACTCTTCATGGAGGGAAGGAATGAAATGGTATCTGAAGTCAAGAGGATCTGGTGTTTGGGATTCAGTAGTATCTAAACCTTGGTACTTAACTACTTCAAAGAACAAAACTAAAACTACAAAAGAAGCAAGGAGAAACAATTCAATAGCCTTAAAATAAATCCAGGATGAGTTGTCAGACCAAGTCAAAGAAAATATGAGGCACTACAAATCTACTAAAGAATTATGGCTCCAGCTAGAAAATTGTTATTAGAATAAAGAACAAGAAGAAGAGAAATCCTTTCAAATTAAGGAACAAGACTCGGATAAAGATTCCTGTCAGAATAAAGAACAAAACTCAAAAGAAGAGAATTATTATCAAAATAAATAACAAAACAAAGAAATGGATAATTCCAATCAGTTTATAAAACAAAACAAAGAAACAGATAAATCCAATCATATTAAAGAACAAAACTCAGAAATGGAGAAATCAAATCAGATTGAAGAACAAAATACAGATAAAGAGAATTCTTATCAGAATAAAGATAAAAACACAGAACATGACAATTCCATCAAAGAATTTATGCAAACCCCAGTCATCAATAGTGAAGACAACTACATCAAGGAATTGATGAATACCTCAGTATTCACCAAAGAAAAACTATTAGATTTTAAAATTGATGTTATAACTACATTTGAAGTTACTAGGGATGTTCTTGACCAGCTTGAATACACAGTTATGTGCACTTTTGAAGAGTTGGAGAAAATTCAAAAGAAATATATGTTGCTACTACAACAATTAGATCAATCTATACATGAAGAGCATGAGCAAAAGATTCAGCTAGAAAACAAAGAAGAAGAGATCAAAATATTGAAAACCGAAGTTGCTAATATAATAGAAGAGATGGAAGAATTAAATACATGTGACAATAAAAGAAAAGAAGTACTAAAATAAACAGAAGAATTGGTTAGCAGTCTAAAGACTCAACTTGAGGAAACTAAACAAAGTGAAGAAATCTTGAAGATCCAGTTAACTAGGAAAGAAAATTCTTGCCACATGTTGGAATTGGGGATCATCGACTTCAAAAAGATAAATGAAAGTACTAATGTAGATCTAATGACGTAAATTGAATAAGCTAAGAAAAAATTAAGAAGCCTAGAAGATCCAATTAACTAAAAAGAAAGAATCATGCCACATGTTGGAATTAGAAGCCATCAACCTCAAAAGGATTCATCTAGAAAACAAGGAAGAAATCAAAATATTGAAAAACCAAAGTTTTTGATTTAACAAAATATATGGAAGAGTTGAAGACATATGACAAGAGTATTAAATGCAAAGAAGTCTTGGATGAGATGGAAGAAATAATCAGCAATCTAAAGACTCAACTTGAACATGCTAAGGAAGTGGAAGAATCCTTGAAGATTCAATTGACTAAAAAGCAAGAGACATGTCACATGTTGAAATAAAAAATGATCAACCTTAATAAGATAAATGAATACAATAATGCAAATATAAAGATTCAACTCAAGGAGGCCAAGAAAAATGACGAATCCTAGAGGATGCAATCATCCAAAAGGGAAGAATTATGTCACATGTTGAAATTGAAAATAGTCAATGTCAAAAAGATGAATGAAAAGACAAATAAAACTGCCAATTTCCATAATAGCTCAACTATCCTAGATAAGATTTGGAACAATCAAAGATCAGTTGATGACAAAATTGGTCTTGGATACAATAAGAAAGAAGACAGTGACAAGTGGAGCACCATTTACAAACATGAGAAAGGATCATCCTTCTCAAAAGGAAAACGTGCAATTACAAGCCATGAACTTTGTTAAGGAAGGAAGCTATAGAAGTAAAAATGAAGAAGAAAATCAAAAGATAGATATATCAAGCCAAAATAAATTCAAGAATAGAAACACCTTCAATGGCTATTGCTTTTCTTGTCATAACTTTGGCCATAAAGCAATGGACTGCAAGAAACTAGAGAAAGGATATACAGGAAAATCCAAAAACTCAATTAGATGTTGGAGATGAAATTTTGTTGGGCACACAACAAAACTTTGTCATACAATGAGATGTTACAACTATGATAGGTTTGGGCACAAATCCCAAAGCTACGGGAATTCAAAAATTCAATCCATAAATAATTCATTCAAGTCAGGGAGAAAACCTAATAAATTTTCGAAGAAAAAAGGAGATGACAAAACTCCAAAAACACAATTATAAAGAAAAGGTCCAAAAAGCATAATATCTCATAGAAATATATGGAGAAGAAAATCTGAAGGAGAAAACAAGAAAGATGATATTGCACCAAAAAATGAAGAAATTAATAACAAGAAAATGATGGGTGAAGGTCCTAATAAGGGATGTGAATTTCAATATGAAATAGATCAAGCTCAAGAAAGGGAAGTTCTTATAGAAGAATATGACACAATATCAAAACCTGATGATGTCATTATCCTTTATCCAAAGAAAGAAAAATACAAAAAGAAGGAAAGAGCATCATGGAAGCAAATAAAGGTAGGTCCTAAAAACTACATTGGTTTAATCTTGATAAGAATTCAAAAGGGAAACATAATTGAATCATAGAAGGATTATAATCATCATGTCAAAATAAAACATGTCATGAGTACTTAAAGACAACTATCGCAGATAAAACACCAATTAATCTTAAGGGAAAGAAGTTTAAGTTGGTTTCTACAAAATCAAAGGACTATGCCAAGAGTTTTAAAATAACATATGAAAAATCTTAACTATCTAAGATTAGTGGTCAAAAGAAAAATCATTGATAGGGGAGTTGTGGAATACAAGAAGGAGAAAATGGACAAAGGGAAGCATCACCTTAGGGGGAGTATAACCTCAGAGGGAGCAAGAAAAGATCATTTTTGTCATTTTTTTTTTAAAAGGGGGAGAAGAGAAAAAAAATAGCAGAGAGGTTCAAGGGGTATCAATCAACAAAGATCAATTGATAAAAAAATCAGTATTATATACATTGGTATCAATCCTTAATTGATATTCATGTGAAATATCAAAGAAGAATAAGAAGCAGATCAAGAAGATTGGTAAGATTCATACCCATGTCATATTTGACAAAGGAAAGATAGTAAAAACTTAGGGGGAGTATTTTGTTTATCAAATAAGAAAGTAATTAGATTAGGTTTAAAATACTTGATCACTACAAATTTGTATCACTACAAATTAGTATCAAGAAGACTACTTATTTGAACACAAATATCCCAATGGAATGTTATGAGAAGTCAATAAATTCATAGGGGGAGAAAAATAGTCAGAGCCTCACTCTTTGTCATTGATGTCAAAGGGGGAGAGAAGAAATAAAACAAATTTAAGAAAACAAAAATGGCATTAGATAGAAAAGGAGATCAGTGATAGGGGGAGTAAAGATACAAACTCATTTTTGGAAAAGGTAAAGATTGTTGGCATTGTTGGTTATGTGTTGTCATTGATGGAAACATGAATCAGTCATGAACAAAGTTATACAGTTGTCATTAGTGTTAGGATGGAAAATAAGTTTTGTCCATGTGTAATGAAGGGTCATTCATGGAAAGAGAATGCAACAGAGCATCAAGGCTAAAGTTCAGAAGAAAATGCGTCTGGTAAATGTCATCGATGTAATCTTCGATCACTGTCAAGGATCTGTTAGTGTCCTATAAATAGGTTGTTAGGATGTGAATAAAAAATGTGTGATAGGGTAAAGTCATACTTTGGTATTATAAATACCATGGCATGATTTCTCTTAGGTTATGATTCGATGGGTTTGTGATTGATAAATGTGTTTGAGTAAGGTCATAAAATAAAGTTGAGTCATGAAACATATGGTCTTGGTGCCAAAGGTATGGGTTTTCATATCACTAAAGAGTCATAATGAAATATCATGAGGTCAATTAGAGTCATTTGAAGTCAATCTTCTCATGGTCCTAAAGATTTCATAAGCTCAAATCCATTGGAGGCACGTGGCATCATCAAGCAAATTATAGCACTGCACAAGTTGTTGCGCAACTTCCTAATGTTGTGCAAATTGAGTATTAAGAGGATGTTGTTGTTCATTGTTGCGTAAAGGATGTTTTTGTTCATTATTGTGAAGAGGATGTTGTTTTTTGTTGTTGCACAGAGGACATTGCTTTCATTTGTTGTGCACTGTGTAAAGGTTGTTTCTCTCATTTGTTGCACACTACGCAGAGGTTGCTGCTCTCATTTGATGTGCACTACGCAAAGGTTACTTCTCTCATTTTTTGCGCACTACGCAAATATTGTTGCTCTCATTTGTTATGCATTGTGCAGAGGTTGTTGTTTTCATTTGCTACGCATGGACTACAGGGCACGTTGTGCAAATGATGGTTTTAGTGGTCAACTTCAAGATCACTTTCTGACCAATTGTAGAGGATTTTTTAAAAACACAGAGAGGTTTTTGTCAAGGACAGACCAAATAATAAAAACCTCTCTCATATTTTCAACAGGTGTCATAGTTTTGGATATTTGAATGAATCTTTACAGCCCATTTTTCCATATTTAAGCATTTAATGTTTTCATGTTTTGGTCGTCATCTTTGGGCACGGATCTCGAGAATATGGAGACGAATTTTAGAAAATTGAGAGAATTTTTTCTCAAGAATGAGTTCATCTACAAAAACCTCTCTAAGTTTTGAAAAAATATTTTTATTCGGGAGATATGATCTCATCTTTGACTCCTATTTTCCCAGTCTGTTGTGCAATCTGATGTGTTTTTGTTGTAGGTTATTTTTGCACAGCAGACTTGCTATGCAACTGTGACAGAGCTTCTAGAATGCCTCCAGATCAGCAAGGAAGGGTGGGAAAATGTGTCATCTCATCTACAACGAATGCCAGAGGTCAAAGATCATCAAGATATGGTTTCAAAAGTGGATTTATCTATTATTATCTTGTAATTAATGAGTCAACTTTGACTCCTATTTTTCAGCAGTTAGTTCAGATTTTGTTGCCAAGAGATTTGTAATTGTTTCTTAACTTAGGAAGGCTATTAGAATTCAAATTTGGCAGCATAGGAAGATATTTTTTGTATATATTTCATGAAGCTATGAGAGATAAGGGTGAGAAAGTGTGTAAGGAAGAGACTATTGAATACTTTTTGTAATTTCTCTCTGACATTAATGAAATTAATAGATCAGAAGTCCTTGAGATTTGACTCTAGAGATACATATGATTGTGCTACTTTATGCATGTGATCTTACAGTTTTGTCTTCCAGTCTAAATGCATATGTGTTATATGATTTATTCTTTGTGTTAATATGAATTGTATGTATCAGAATTCATCTGTAGTTGATGCTCTATTGCGTGTAATTTCATTTGTCCTTCTACCATAATCACCTTGGGATTCATCCTTGTTAGATGCCCTAATGGGTTATTTTTTTTCTTTGTAATCTTCTATCTACAACAACATCTAATTAGCGTAAAGCAGTGCTCTCTAGCTTTCATCTGATAAGTCACTTTTCAATTTAGCAAGTATCCAGTAAACCTTCATTGATTTATGACTTTTTTGTGACTCCATTGCCCAATGAACTTTCTTTCCACATTGCCACCAACACTATAAACCCAAATTTATCTCAGAGATATAGCCTTTGAGAATAAAACCAAATCAATCCTTTCAGTGATTGATTTGAAGAGAGAGAGCCCCCTTTGGGTTGGAAGGGATAGCTTCCAGCCTCAAGTTGGTATGTGGTTACCTTTGTGATTTGCCTCCTCAGTCAAGGAAATTTACAGAGTGATAACAAGATCTATGATCTTTGTTACAGGTACATTTTCCAAAGCTTGGAAGAGATGGTTCTTTTGAAGTCACACAGGAGATCAAGTTTCAGAAACATAATTTTTACAGGTGGAAACCTTTATAAAAATCAAGCAACTGGAGTCGTTCATCTAGAATTCGGATGTAAATATGACCATTGGATCACAGAGGAAACCTTCGTAAATAAGGAGAGAATCGTGGTCATCTGATTGAATATTAGGGAGTGACTTAAACCGTCAGATCATGTAGGAGGAACAATGGTCAAATTCGACGTTGAATCAAGACAAATGAACCGATACACAGTCATGATTAAAAGAGAGTTAAATCATGGGCATTATGAATACAACATAAAAGGGGAAAATGATATTATTTAAAGTTTAATATTATCATTTAAATGAAAAGGTACAATGGTTCAATATTAAAAGACACAATGGTTCAAATTCACACTAGTTGGAAGACTATATAAACAAGAAAGATTGGGGAGAAGAGTGTGTCTTGGTGGATTAAATATATGTATATATAATGGTTTGAATGGAAGTTCATTAGATCATTTTGGTGCTTGTTTACAAGATGAGTCTTGTTATGAGGATTGGATTCCTCACATCTCAGTTGGATCTAAGATCAACAAGTTGGGTTTTGCTAAGAGGGTTGGATTCCTCATTTCTCAGTTGGATCTGAGAACTACAAGTTGGGTCTTGTATCAGAGAGTTGGATCTCTCATATTCAGTTGAAGTTGAAGATATTAAAGGATTGATTTTATATGGATTCATACAAGTTAAATAAATAAAAGAAAGATATTATATCTACATACAGTTTGTGTTTTAGATGTTTATGAAATTAATTAAACTGCATATCTTATTCAGTTAATTTAGTTAATCTATGAAAGTGTGAAAAACAACCAAAATTTCCAGACACACCCCCTCTTAGTGTCAAGTGTACATTTCAACAATATATATATATATATATATAATTTTCCACACTCAAAAACATGTTTCCCCAATCAAGGTGCATAAACTTATCGAATTCAAAGCCAAGAGAATAATTGTGTTATTCAACATGTATATTTTATAGCAGTTCATCCCTTTAAATTGTTACTTTATCAATTGTTTAAATTCTAGTGTATAATTGTTCAAGCAAATTATGTTTCATAAACAATTTCATATATTTTTATGTTGAGATTAAAATAATAATCTCCAAATGTTGATTGCTTAGCAATGGTGATGCAATTGATTCATTTAATTGATGACTATCATATATATGTACTGCATTATGACACAACGTCACATATGATGGACCTCTTTGTGTATAAGTCAACCTTATTTAGAGTATGCATCTATGATTAAACAATTCCATATACATATGGACCTTGTGTGCAAACATGAGGTGACTCAGCCTTACCTACAGGCATAGGATATAATTATATATTGTCATAATTCTATTCAATCCAATTGAATTAATAGATTACTATAGATAATTTAGTTTAAGGGTTCTTAATTATTTGCTAGCATGTAAATATTTTTCTACCTGGTAAGTTTGGCAGAAGGAATGTTTCCACACCTACCAAAGATCCATCATCATGTTATAATGGGTCATTCCCCATTATTTTACTTTCCAAGACCATAGCTAATAGGTTTAGGTTGATGTTCCCAATAGATATTCCCAAGCATTGCACAATTCTAAAAGTAAACTATTTATCTACTTTTACTATTATAAATTCTACTTACGACGCAAGTGGAGATGTTATTAACCACTTTTCTTGTATTGAATTCCATGTTTCACATCACAACAAATAAATTTTCATAGTGGGGAATCCTTTTAGATTGATCCTTGAAACATGCCTTCAAGGTAGAATTATTGACACACTTGACAAGACAAATATCAACTATATATAAGACTTCACTAATTCAATGGTTGCATTCCAACCATCATAGCAAAATGTACAAAATATTACAATATGTACAAGGGTTCACACACTTCCCCATTATATCCATTAGGAGAAAGCACATCATTTAGATCATTAGTGTCTAGATATCTATGAGGATCCAGTCCATCATATGAGTCATATTCTAGTTCAAAGCTAATGTCTTGTGGATATGTGCTAATTTCATCATCACCGATTTTGTATCTAAGGACACCAATTACTAAAGCATCAAAAGGAAGAATAATTTTTCTTATGATACCATTGATTAGCAAGATACGTTTAATAAGTAAATCTCCATCTATATCATTGTTGGTTCTTAATTATCTCGCATGGAATTAATTCTGCATCTTTGAAATCGATGAAAATAAATGACCTAAAACATATCTAGCACAATTTTTGATATGCCAGCTAAAATAATGAAACTTATCAAGGGAATAAATATTTGCACTGCAATGGAGGAATTTACTAATATGGATTTTACAATAAAGAGACCATGAATGTGAGAATGCTAATGGCATACTAGAAAATATTATATACACCTTTCTATTTTTTCTAATAAATGCAAGAAGTTGTTTATAACCATAGAATGAAAGACGGGATTCTCTAAAGATCACTATGCGATAAATTTTCGAAAGGCCATCTCTAAAAAATAAAATATTAAAAGTTTCTCTAAGGTTGTACCTATAACAAAAATACCATTTACAAATAATGGAAGAATGAATCTCCCAAGGACAAAACTCAATTCATTCTAAAATATCTACATGTTGAGAACTAGGGCTTCCATGCTCACTTGATTCTTGCTTGCTTGTAAGTATAGAAACTATGTGGAGGGAGGAATGGAGATCATCTTTAGATCTAGATTCTAAAAGATAATATTCTTCTTCTTCTTCTTCTTCAAAGAGGAAAATAATGTCTTCGCCAGAAGGATATTCATCATTTTCAACTAAGACATACTTTTTATCTCTAAAATATGGGTTTGCAAGTAAAGCTTTGATTTTCTTTGAATCCTTATTCATTTTTGGACATTAATCAACAAAATGACCATATTCTTTGCAATTGAATCATTGCACCATGTTTATATCCTTGTGTTGACTCCTTTTTTTGTTTGGCTAATATCTTAGATAACTTATTTTCTTCCAAACTCCAAATAAATATCTTCTTTTAAAATGATATTTCCTTCTATGATCACAACAATATCCTTGGAATTTCCTATGCTTTCTTTGTCCAGTTTTGATGTTACATCCAAAATTCTTGTTATCTAAATGAGAAGAACATACTTTTGAATTGACCATTCTTTGCATATTGTCAATGGTCTTCTCGACTCTTCTATTATTGCAAGCATATGTAATGATAGTTCAATATTTTGATGAATGCCTACAATACTCATCAAAGAAAAGTTGATAAGGTAAAAAATGATTTTGTCATAGGTGGCTTTAGCCACAATTGCTAGATAGTTCCCGATATAATAATATTTCATTGTTAGATCATCCATCCCATCAAACTAATATTATAGATACTGAATATAATGAATATATTCAATTCTAAGGGAGAGATCACATCAATATTGTGAGAGAAAAATTGTTTGTCTCTCATTTTTCTTATCTGCAAGGCGTCCAACAAATTCTTTGATTACTATTGTTAACAAATAAGTAGGTCCTCTTGGAAGAGCTAGTTTTGACAATCGATACCAAAGGAATCCCACCAACATTTGAGAATTCTGATAAACCCAAAAGAAATTAATGCAACTACTTCTACAAGTTATTTTCCTAAAGAAATCATTTGGTTGTTTTCCCATCTTACCATTCCATGAATCATTTCAAGAATTTCATTCTCAAAACGATTATCTATAGTATAATAAGTGTTCTATAAATTATGAGTTAGTATGGTGGATGATAAAGGTTCAACGTTATGTAATTCTTCATCAACAATGACATGAGAAAGGATTTTGATATCCATTACATGTTCTATATATTTCTTAGTTATCTATTCTTTCTCAAGTTCTTTATCTTTTTTTCTTGTAGCTACTTCAACATTTCTTTTAGCATCTTTCTTTTCTTCATGTACTTGATTCATTTATATCCCATATATGGATTGCTTCTACGATGGTAAGAGAAAAATACCACTTGCACATACATGTAGGAATTATCACAAATGAACAAAGGAAGAAATGTCATAAGTGACATGAATAGGAAAATAACATTACATGAGACTAATAAAAAAAAAATCTTATATTATATGGAATAACTTACAATATGTGTGAGAGAGTGACATTGTTGAAACTCAAATATTTGCAACTCCAAAACTCGCTCTTTCACAACTAAAAACTTAAAGTTGGGAACTATTCTAAAAAACACAAGCTCTAGATGCAAGGTGCTTAACAATGAACCCAAAACTTCCTTTTATAACAGTCAAGGAAGTATCTAGAAGCACTATACAAGATTCCTTCTGGAGGATTCCTTTAGATTATTTATCTACTTTTACTATTCTAAATTCCACTTTCCATGCAATTGGAGACATTATTCACCACTTTTTACTAAGATTACATGGTGTGCATCCTGAAAAACAACTTTTTGTAGTGGATAATATTTCTATATTGTTCCTTGAAACATTCCTTCAAGGTATCACTATCAATGAACTTGACAAGACAAATGTCAACTATTGACAAGAATCCACTAAATCAATGGTTACATTCCAAACATAATAGAAATATGTACGAAATATTACAATAAGTACAAAGGTCCACACACTTCCCTATTATATCCCTTAAGAGGAAGCACATCATTTGGTTCACAAGCATATGGATCTCTATGAGGATTTGGTCAATCATGCAAATCATATTCAATTGTCATGTTCATGATGTGATGAGAGAAGCATTCAGAAAAAGGACTCCTTGAAAATATTTAGGAAATATTTCTTCAAATATACCATAACTTATGAAGATGTACTTGATCTAGAATATTATTTCATCTTGGCTTGATTGTTGTTCAATTAGAATTACTTTGGTATCTTCCATAATAATAGAAAACTTGAAGAATAATTCAAATTGTGCAACAACATACAAATTTGATTGCATAATTGTGATTAGATATGCATATTTGAAGTTGTCATCTAGGCAAGGCACATATTTGGCAATGTGACGGAACAACATCTTTGGCCTCAAGAAATCTGCATCAACCCAAAAATATTTCAATTTTAATTTAATAAATTATATGAAGGAAAAAGTGTCAAATTCCTATCGTTGTAACTCATTTGTGTTGGTCTTGGAACATTTGTTGCAACACTACTAGAACAGTTGCTGCAACATTGTGTTGGAACAGTTGTTGCAACATAGTGTTGGAACAGTTGTTGCAACACGTGCGGGATGCATTTTAATTACGGATTTAGTATTTTTATCTCCACGTATATGGTAAAGAGATCGTGACATGTGGCAGGATGATTCAGTAGGGGGAAATGAATTGTTTAAGTCCCCACAGCCGTTAAATCTCATTAACTAAATAATTAGAAAATGGTTTTGAAATATTTGACTGTGTAACTATCCAAGAAATGAAAACAAAAAATGGTTGGGGAAGTTGAAGGGTTTGATCGTTTCAAATACCAAGAAACAAAGAGATAAAGGAGGAAAGAAAACAGTGCAAAGGGGTTCAACACAAAGGAGAGTTTTCAGCAAAATTTGAATTCATTTTCACACAGGAGGAACAAAGAAAGAGAAGGAAAAGAGAATAAAAAGACAATGGAAGAACAAAGAGTGAATAGCATTGGGAATTCATAGAGAACCGAAAAATGAATGCACCATCAAAGAGTGAGGAAAGAATCATTCCAGATTTCTTTGAGATGTAGTATGGTTGTAATAAAATTTATGTTTTGATTAATGAATAAAATTTATGTTATGTCCACCATTTTCATTTATGATCTCATTTTCTTGTAGCAATAAAATCCTTGTGATATTGTTAATGGTTAATTTATGTTACAAATTAGTACTCTATTGCTGTGCACTATGTGGGTGGACACCTGGTTTTTATAGGGATAGATTGCAGGAACTAGGGTGACTGCATTAAGTGGTATTAGAGTTGGTTTAGCTCCAGATTTATGAGAGAAAAAATCCTGGAAGTAAGGTATGTGAATGTTAGTATGAGTGAGGGTTGCAAGAAAAATCGTAAGGATACCACCAAGAAGAGAAGGAGAAGCACAAGGCGGTGTTAGAGAACTAGAGGAATTACTAATAAGGATAGAAGAACTTGAAAATAGAAGGCATGGAGATGTTGAAACAGATTCAGATTTAGAAAGTGAACCTAAAGCAGAAAGAAATGTCGAGGAAGCAGCCCCAACAACATGGTTGATATATTTTCTGAAAGATAGAGGTAGTGCAAGAGTAGAAGTTTCATATTATGATGGTAGTTTGGAAGCAGAGACTATTATTTATTGAATAGGAGAGCTCGAAATATATTTTGAGTATGAAAATATCCAAGACCCCAATCGGGTTATATTTTTCATGACAAAGTTAAAAGGTCATGTTGCATTATGGTGGGATATGTTGCAGAAAGACGGAGTAGATAACTGATGGGGAAAGATTAAAACCTGGACTAAGATGGTGAGAAAAATTAAAGAGAAATTTGTACTTGTACATTACCAACATAATTTGTGCAAGTAGGTGCAAAACTTAAGGCAGAAACAAACATATGTTCGTGAATATACAGAGGAGTTTTTCAAGATATCCCTCGGGCCATAGATAAAGGAACCATAATATCAAAGGGTGGAAATATACATTAATGGGTTGAAGTATCAGATTCAGGATGATATGAGTACACATTATTTTCTTAATGTAGATGAAGCCTATCAATTTTCTTTGAAGGTGGAAGAAAAGATCAACAGAAGATTGTGGCAGAAGTTCCTAGGAAAAGGAACTAGAGGCAGAGGCAAAACAAGTGTTGCTAAAGAAAATGAAAAGAAGGATGAAGCAACCAACATTCAGATACAAGAGGAGGAAGAATTGTCAACAGAGGCAGAGGTTTTGGTCGAGGCAAGTATGTGATTACATGTTATAGATTTGGAGTAGAGGGTCACAAAGCATCATAATGTCCGAAGAGACAAAATGAAATGATAAGAACTGAGGCTAGGACACAAGTTACCCAAGCGGATGAGATAGTAGTTTTTGGTGGGAATGTGGAAGTACTTCAACTAGAGAAAGGAGAAAAACTGATGTTTAGAAGAGTATTACTCAAGCCTGAGACAAAGGTAGCAAAAGATCCTAAACAGAGAAAGAAAGCATTCAAAACTAAATGCAAGATCCAGAATAAGTGTTGTAATCTTGTCATAGATGGTAGAAGTACAAAAACTTTAATATCCACAGAAGTAATGGAGAAAGTAAAGTTGAAAGGAATTCACATCTGAATCCATACAAGGTCTCATCGTTTAAAAAAGGACAACAGGTGACTGTGACTGAGCAATGATTGTTGAGTTTTCAGATTGGAAAGTTTAGTGAGAAAGAATTGTGTGACATAGTAGAGATGGATGTTTGTCACATGTTACTCGAAAGACCGTGGTTGTTTGATAGAAAAATTTTCCATGACAGGAGGAAGAATACTTATGATTTTTTAAAGGATGGAAAGCGATACATATTGAATCCAAATGGTGGAGACTTAGTTGATTGGTAATGATAGCAAGGAAAAGGATTGCAGAAATATTTTTAGCAATAGTCGCATTATGTTGTGTTCAACTAAGGAATTCTTAGAGAATGGAAGAAAATTAATTTATGTTTGGCCTTAGTACCAAGAGAAATTTTGGATATTGAAAAAATGAGTTATGTGCCACCCAGAATTCAACAATTGTTGAATGATTTTGAGGAGATTGTTGGAGATGATGTACTAGTAGGTTTACCTCCCTTGAGAAGTATATCACATCAGATTGATTTGATACCGGGATCAAGTCTACCAATTAAAGCTCCTTATCAGATGACTCTAGCAAAGAGTGAGGAAGTAAATAAGTAGGTGCAGAGCTACTTGACAAAGGATTGATCAGAGAGAGTTTGAGTTTGTGTGTTGTACCTAAAGTTTTGAAACCCAAGAAAGGAGGTGAATGGAGAATGTGTATTGATTTACGAGCTATTAGCAAGCTTACTATCAAGTACAAATTTCCTTTACCAAGGATGGATGACCTCGTGGATTTTTTGAGTGGGGCCATGTACTTTTCAATGATTGATTTGAAGAGTGGTTACCATCATATTCATATAAGTGAAGGTGATGAATGGAATACAACGTTCAAGACAAAGGATGGGTTGTTTGAGTGGTTAGTTATGCCATTTGGACTAACTAATGCACCCAACACATTCATGAAAGTTATGAATGAATTTTTGAAACCATTTTGGGTAAGTTTGCTTTTGTGTACTTAGATGACATTTTTATTTTGAGAAAGACCAAAGAAGAACACCTAGAGCATGTGAGAAAGGTGTTACAGTGGTTGAGAGAAGAGAAATTGCAGATCAATTTGAAGAAATGTACATTTCTGAAGGAGGAGTTAGTATACTTGGGATTTTTTTATTTCCAAGGAAGGTTTGAAGATGGATGATGAAAAGTTTAAGGCTATTTTAGAATGGTCGACACCTCAATGTACATTTGATGTAAGAAGTTTCCATGGCATGGAAAGATTCTACGAGAACTTTATCAGAAATTTCAGCGAGATCTATGCACCACTTGTTGAATGCATGAAGAAGGGGAATTTTAAGTGGATAGTAGCATCCATGAAGTCATTTGAAGATTTGAAGAAAAATGTAACTAAATAACCAGTTTTAGCACTTCCAGATTTCAATAAAGTATTTCAAGTAGATTATGATGTGAGTGGTTCAACAATTGGAGCAGTTTTGAGCCATGAAGGAAGATTGATTATGTTCTTCGGTGAGAAATTGAATGACACTAAGAAGAAGTACTATGTTTATGATCAATATTTTTATGCTATTGTACAAGCCTTGAGGAAATGGTGACATTACTTGATGCCAAAGGAGTTTGTCTTATTTACTGATCATAAGGCATTGCAATACCTCAATAGTAAAGGTAAGTTAAATCAAAAGCATTCCAAATGGATAGAATTTTTTCAAAGTTACCCCTTTGTTTTGAAACATGGGTCTGGGAAGTCAAATAGATTTACAGATGCATTGAGTCAGAGAATAATTTTGTTGAATACTTTACCAATGGAAGTTGTTATCTTGGAATGTATGAAATAAATGTATGCAAAATATGCATATTTTTCAAAGGCTTGGAAAGCATGCAAAGAACCTTGGAGCATTGATAGAACACCACATTTGGATTTTCATCTTAAAGAAGGTTTCTTTTTCAAGAACCAAAGTTTTTTCATTCCACAAAGCTCATTGTGGTTGAATCTTATTAGAGAGATACATAGCAAAGGCTTAGGTGGACATTTTAGCATTGATAAGACCACAACATTGGTGAGAGAAAGATACTTTTTTCCTAGCATTAACAAGGATCTTAAGAATTTTGTTAAGTGTTTTAGAATTTGTCAACTTGCCAAAGGAAGGAGTCAAAATTCAAGATTGTACACACCACTACTAGTGTTCGAGAGTCCTTGGGAAGATATAAGTATGGAATTTGTTTTGGGACTGCCTAGGATGTAGAACAGTCATGACTATGTGATGGTTGTAGTCAAAATATTTTCAAATATGACGCATTTTGTATTATGTAAGAAGACCAATGATGCTACTAAAGTTGTTGTTTTATTTTTTAGAGAGATTGTGAGATTACATGGGTTGCCAAGAAGTATCAATTCTGACAGAGATACAAGATTTCTTGGACATTTTTGGAGGACACTTTGGAAAAATATGGGTTCCAAGTTGTTGTACAATTCTGCATATCATCCTCAAATAGATAGACGGACTGAGTTAGTGAACTGAAGTCTTGAAAATTTGTTAAGGAGTTTGAGTGGAAAGAAGGTAGGAAAATGGGATTTGATCTCGACGCGGGCTCAATTTGCTTATAATGATTATGTTAATATATATGTAGGAAAGAATCCATTTTAGATTGTTTATGGAAGATCATTGAAAGAAGTTTTTGATTTGGTTAAGTTTCCTAATCTGGAGGAAAAAAGGAGTGTGGATGCAAGCGAATTTGCAGAGAGCATGCAGGAAATGAATTGGCAAGTTAAAAGAAAACTACAATAGAAGCAATACCAAGTATAAAGAACGAGGAGATAGACGAAGAAGACAAGAATTTTTTGAATAAGGAAAGATGGTAATGGAACACTTGAGGAAAAAATATTTCCCATAGGTACATATAGTAAACTTAACTACAAGAAGATTGGGCCATGCAGAATTTTGAGAAAGATTTCTGATAATGCATACAAGTTAGAATCACTGGAGGATTTTGACATTTCTCAAATATTCAATGTAGTTGAATTGTACAAGTTTCATGAGGGAGACGAGAATGATGAAGAATATACCTTGGTTGAATGGAAGAAACAATTGCATGTTAAACCATCCAAAGAATTGGAACAAGTTTTGGCAAATAGGATTTGCAAGAAGACCTAGAATAAAGAATATTTTGAATAGTTAGTCAAATGGAGAAACATGGGTCCTAAAGATGCATCATGGGTTGCTAAAAAGTGTTTGGAGCACCTACAAGAATATCCATCCTCTGTTGGATCTACAGTTTCATCCACATGAGTTAGGGCTCATGCTTTTCTTACCAAGGATGTATGATGCAGGAGCATCTTTGACCTCAAGCAATCTGCATCAACCCAAAAATATTTCAATTCTGAGTTAATAAATTATAGTAAGGAATAAGTGTCAAATTCATATTGTTGTAACACATTTTTTTTTTGTTGGAACAGTTGCAACATTGTTGGAAAATTTGTTGCAACACTGTGTTGGAACAGTTGTTGCAACATAGTGCTGGAACAATTGCTGCAACACATGTTGTAATGTTGATGAAACATGCACGGGATGCATTTTAATTACATATTTTTCATTTTTAGCTCCAATTATATGGTAAAGACTTCATGACAAGTGACAGGACAATTTAGTAGGGAAAACGAATTGTTTAAGTCACCACAGTCGTTAAATCTCATTAATTAAATAATTAGAAAATGGTTTTGAAAGATTGGACTATGTAACTATCCAAGAAAATGAAAACAATAAATGGTTGGGGAAGTTGAGGGGTCTAAATGTTTTAGCTACCAAGAAACAAAGAGACAAAAAAGGAAAGAAAACATGAGAGTTTTCAGCAAAATTTGAATTCATTTTCGCACAGGAAGAACACAGAAAGAGAAGGACAACAAGAAGAAAAAGACAATGGAATAATAGAGAGTGAATAGTTGGTGGCATTCATAGAGAACCAAAAAATGAATGCACCATCAAAGACAGAGGAACGAATCATTCCATATTTCTCTCAGATGTAGTATGGTTGTAATAAAATTTATGTGTTGATTAATGAAAAAAATTTATGTTTTGTCCACCAGTTTTATTTTTTGAGTTTCTTTTCTTGTAGCAGTAAATTCCTTGTGATATTGTTAATGGTTAATTTATGTTACAAATTAATACTCAGTGGGAGGATTCCTGGTTTTTATAGGGATAGATTGCAGAAAATAGGGTGAGTGCATTACAATGAATAATTCAAACATAGAATTCCAAGGATGACTCATAACAAGATGGAATTCAAAACTAATAAAAACTTCATTATGGAATTTCATAAAATTTAATAAAGACAACCAATCATATTGATCAATAATTGGCTCGAAGAATTCTAAATAAAATTGTATTAGATCATTTTCTCCTACATCAATATAGGTGTTGTAGTAGCCTTTTCTTCTCCATTCTTCTATACTATCAGAAGAATTTGCTTGATATATCCATTTCTCAAGAATATTTATTCGAATGGTTTTAGGAATATCTTATAATTCGGGAGGAGGGTCACGCTAACTTGACTATTGCTCGCTTGATTATTCATATTTAACCATTTGAACTATTATAATTGGTACTTGAAATTCTCTTGTTAGGAAATCAACAAGGGCGTTGTTTTTCCTTCAATATACTCAATCTTGTTGTCAAATTTCCTAACCATGGATTCCATATTATTAATTTATTGTTTCCAATATCCTGAGTATTCTTTCAAGTTAAAAATCCATCCATATTCTTTAATTTTTTCTTCAAAGTGAATTCTTCAAAAACAACAAATATTAAGAAACTTTGTATACCTTTAATAAAAGCAAGAATTTATTTATGTGTGAAGTGATAATTTAATTTATCTCCATTGAATTGGATAGATCCAAATTTGAAAATTTCTTCAAACCCTTGAGGAGATGATTATGTTAACAGTGCTCCTCAATGTTCATCACTTGCATTTGAATAGACATTTTTTCTTCCTTCACCGAGTAGCTTTAATGGAGGAAGATGATAGCATTTTTCCTTAATTATTTTTACATATTCAATGTTCTATTTCAACCTAGCAAGAGCATGTTTCTTTAATATTTGGCTTAATAATTTCACGTCTGCAGCTATTTGTAAATAGAAATACGCAACATAATTAATACTTCCAAGAAAAAATTTGAGTTTAGTTTTGTATTTGATAATGTCTAGAAATGAAAGCATATGTTCCAAGACATGAGGCTAGAGAATGATATTTCCAAAAGATATATGATGTCCTAGAAAATTGATTTAAGAGAATCCAACGATATTTTTGCACTAACCCATGGGTATACACAATATCATAGAACTTCTCCAGATGTTCTATATGCCCTTTCCAACACTTACTAAAAAGAAGAATATCATCAATATATATAGAAAGAAATATTATACATCGTCTAAACACATCATCCATTATTCTTTGAAATTCATTAGGAGAAGTTTTCTAACCAAAAGGCATAACAGTCCATTCATATTGTCCCATAGGAACAAAAAAAGCTATTGTACTTGAAATTCTCTTGTTTTGTTTTAACAGAAACGGTTGGGGAATTGTATTAGAAAAGAAAATTTGTGCTACAACACTTTACAAAAGGATAGAAGATATATACTTGGATCTGTATCCATCATTAAAATGTTTGATTCTTTCTAAAGGAGGACTTAGAGAATGTCCAAAAAGAACTTGTAGTTTGCCATGTGAAAATGGCTACAAACGATAACAAAATAAAATAAAAAAGTGTAGGTCATCAAAGAAACCTGGCTAGTGATTATAGGATGGTTCGACTACTTCCTGGTGGCTTGCTTGATTAGCTTTGCACGGGGGAATTCCTTCGCATGTGTTGTGTCTCACTAGAACCAAATCTAGGTCAGGAGGATCCTGGTTCTGCTCAAGTTCTACTTCAGAGTGAAAGGTTGAGGGCAAACTTGAGTTTATTGAGTCATTTGAATTTTCTATTTGTTGTGGATGGCCAAAGGGATTCCCCATTTGTTGACTGAGAATTCCAATGTTTCGGGTGTTCCTATTGATCTCTCACAGAGCTATTGCAATATCTTTGTTGTGTCGGTGTTCCTATAGATGAAGTTGATTCTGCAGATTTCCCGTTTGGTGACGAAGTTCTTAATTTTCTCTTTGAAGCTCCCTTAATCGTGTGTCTTTTCTTTCCTCTGTGTTTCTGGATACTTGACTCATATCTCGAATTTGATCTCAAAACTCTTCTAGTTCACAGGAGGGATAGGAGAAGGGGGCTCTTTTGCTCGTTGCATGGTGGAGGGAGTAATTAAGGGCGCGGAAACATAGAAGGATTTACTGAGATGCGAACACGCTTCTAGGAGGGGTCGGGGCATTAACCTCAAATAAGGAAGGGAGGTTGACATCACATGCTTGGAGGGATGAAACAACTAAATAACCCATGCACTAGAGAGATCATTTGTATAGGAGATAACGGATAGTGACACCATAGCTGAAGGGGAAAATGTCAAGGAGTACGGGGAACCTAAGGAGCTAATAAGCGCAAGGGGAGAAGAGTATGGGGTGAGTGAAAGAAAATACAGGAGGGGATTTCAAGAGAAAAAATGGGAGGGATAGAAAGGTGGGAGAAGGGGACATGTGGAGAAGAGAAGGAAAGTTGAGAGGGGAAACAAAGAGAGGAGGAAGGGGAGGGGGAAAATGGAGGGAGGATAAATTTAGTTGTAAAAAAGGAGAATTTCAAATTTGAAGAGGGGTGAGGGCCAAGGATAATGGTTCTTAAGGGATCCACACATGATTTTCATTATGATTTATGTAGAGTTGACTTTGTTCCAAATTCTTTGCTAATTTAGCTAAGCCATCAACAACCTGGTTTTGGGAACGTAGAAAATGGAAGAAATGAATATTGGAGATTTGAAATTTCAAAGAAGTTATTCTATATTGAAGACCAGTAGGGATTTGAAGAGATGAATTTTTTAAGCCAGGAAGGTCCTTTATAATTAGTTCTGAGTCCCCAAGAACAGTGAGTTCATGGAGGTTTCTCGAATTTGCAATTTGAAGTCCCATGCAGACTATAAGAATTTTTCCTTTGTTATTGGTAGTCTTCCCAAGCCCCCAGGAGTAATCCAATATATTATGTCCATCGGAATCAAAGATGACTCCCCCCACACCTGTCGCCCCTAGGTTACCAATTGAAGCTCCATCAAGGAAAAGGATTGTAGTGGATTGTTGTCATTTCCAATGGAGGAAGTCAATATCACTAAAGCGTAATTGACATTTTTGCCTCTTAGTATCTATGTTTTTTGAAGGGAATTGTCTCGAAGAGTTTGGGCCTAAGATGTAAGCGATCAAATATTCTTATTTTTGCTCCAATGAACCTGTCGGATCTAGTTGTATTGATCTAGAGGAGAAGACTTCATAGATTGAGCCGCAAATTTTAGCAAAAATGCATTGCAGGGGAGAGATATTCCCACGAAAATTTGCCTAATTCCTTGCTAACCATATTTCCCAACAAACAAATTTGGGAATTTGTCTCCAGAGGAGGGAGAAGTGTTTCTTATCTTTGAAGCTACCATCATATCTTTGTCTCAAAGAGACGAACAAATCATTTCAATTCTCGGAGGAAGGGGGAGAGGGAGATAGAGGAGTTTCTAGATTTGGGAAGAGAAAGGGCACTCCAGGAAGAGATGAGGGATGGATTCGGAGGCTTCGAGACAGAGGGGGAGTCGAGAATGCCCCATAATTTTGCATTTTTGCAAATTCTTTGTCGTTAGAATTTTTCCATGAACCATCAGCCAACAGAAAATGTTAACTTTGGGGAGGGAAGGTCCAAACTAGATTTCCTTCCATATTGTTTAGACGGGGGGGGCCTAGAAGGAATATTGAAGGGGAGAATAACCTACTTTAACTTAGTATACGGAGGATCCCCAATTGTAGAAGTCTAATTTGGAGGATTTAATGGGGGCACAACCAACCAACCTATTGAAAAGGAGGGAGGATAAGGTGCGAAGATGATCTGGGGTGTCTAGAGGTTTCCAATTTATCCAATCACCGTTGGGGGCCCAGATGCAGAAGTCTTTGAGAAGGAGTAGTCCTTTGGAGTAGAACCATTCTTTCAAGGGGAGAAGGGGAGCTTGGTGTTCCATTGGTTCAAGGTTCAAAATGCGATCAGACCAAACATTTATATGGGGTCCATTTCCTAGGGCCTAGGAGAATTTAGATTGAATAATATGTAAGGATTGTTTCAGGAGATGCCAAGTATGGGAGCTAGGAATCTGGGGGGGGGAGACATCCAGACATCGTAATATTGAAGAATTGAAGTATTTAGCAAGGAGAGCATATTTCCACCATTCTAGAGGCCCGAAGATTAGTCTCCAAGTATTTTATTTTCCTAGAGAAGTGTTTATGAGATTGGGGTCTCTGATTGCTAAGCCTCCTTTATTGAGAGGTTGACATATTTGCTTCCAATTTAGAAGATGGAAAAAAAAAATTATTTGTTTTCCCACCAGCCCAAAGAAAACTTCAGAGAGCTTTGGAAAAAATTTCAAGAGTACCTTTTGGAGCAAGTAAGTCGGAACACTGAAAAATGGGAAAAGAGGTGAGGACAGATTCGAGGAGCACTGTTTTTCTAGCCAGATTGAGCCAGCATCCCCCCCCCCCAAACTTTGGATCCTTGAGATAATTTTATTAATGACATCCTGCTAGGCAATTTTACCATAAGAATTTAGGAAGATAAGCATACCTAGATACTTGAAGTGGGTCCAAGTTGTGATGACAGGGAATCCAAGAATTTTGGATATTTGATCTTTGATATGCCCTGAGACGTTCCAACCATAGATATTTCACTTATCTGAGTTCAGTTAACCTCCAGAAGCAGAAAGGAAGGAATCTAGAACTTTCTGGATATGTTTGGCGATGATTGTTGTCGCAACCCCCAGAAGAAGAGTGTCATCTACAAATTGGGAGTGATTTATTTCCTTTACCTTGTTAGGGACCTAACCCCTCATGTAGGTAAAATAATATATTCCAATGTAATAAAGGTCAATATTGATAAGGCCTAGCAATAAGGAAAAATAAGTCGAATGTAATAAGACCTAATAGAATCTTTTGCTTCTAGAAGGATCTTCCTCTAGATGGTTCTTTTGATAGACATACTTAGTATAAATAGGAGTCGATGGTATGAGAACTGTCGTCTTGGATATTATTGTAATAGAGCTCTGCTCAACCGGAGGTTTCCCCCTCGAAGAGGCAAGTGAACATTGCTCTCAGTAATCGAAGTGCTCATTCTGGTGTTATTCTGATATCATTTTGGTGTTATTGTGGTGTTGTTCTAGCTATATTGTTGTTTATATGCCATTTCTAGCATTTTATTTATGTTCTGCATACTTTTTATATCTGGAATATTATAAGTGGTATCACATCAATTTCCTCGGCAGCAAATTGTGGGTTAAATATTTTTTTTTCAGGGTAGAGACGTATTCCGGCGTCTTTAAGCCACGGATATCTGTCGTTACATGCATAAACGTATGGTTGAGGGATTCATACACACAGGAAATACAAGTGGTACTTAAGCGCACATCTGTTGGCCACCCTAGTAACTTCGAGTGGTAGGGCATCAGACAACACCTGTGTACGGATCGACCTAGATTTCCTAAAGCCCTCTTTAGATAAATTGATTGGTCACCTGACTGTTATAGTGCCACCGAGAACAACACTCAGGATGATACTCTCTAGTACTTGAGTAGTCAGGTAGTACGGCTAAGGGCATGGTCTAGCCTCCTTAGTTGGTGCCCTAAGATATTGGGCCGAGTACTACTATTGGACCCCGCACGTATCTCAGAGAGATATAGCTCAGTGCAAAACCTTATTTGTAGAACCCTTGAATACCTAACCCTTGGGGATGGAAACAAAAATAGAACAGACAAGATCTATTGCCGTGAAACTGTGTTATTTCCAAATCACTACACATTTATTCCTGGTTAAGCATTTGGGCATTTCATCACGGCAGTATTCCATTGTATTTATCTCTTCACCCTTATCACATTCATACCTATCATTGTTTAGCAAAATTTTTGACTCCACTCGCCCCTTTTCGGTTCCCTCATCATCATGGCCCATACACGTATCCAAGACTTGGAAGCTCGCTTCAATACCTTGCAATCTAATTTTATAGAGACCCAACAAGAAGTGAGACATCTCAGTGCCAATATTGCCACCATCAATACAAACATGCATTCCTCCATCATCACCTCAATCGAGGAACTCAAACAAGACATGACTACCCAGCTTGAATCTGTCATTTCGATGATCTGCACCAAGCTTCATATCCTTGCAAATCCCCCTTTATCTGACCCACCTTTTCATATCGAAGTTGAAACTTCCTCTCATTCCCATAATTTTCAGCCCCGTCACTTTCAGCGTGACCTACGCCTTCCGCAGGTGGATGCTACCAAATTTGATGGCTTGGATCCCACTGGTTGGGTAACTCAAATGGAACATTATTTCTCTTTGTACGACATTACAAATGACTTGGCCAAACTCCAGTATGGTGTTCTCCATTTAGATCAAGAACGTTGGCAATGGTGGCAATGGAAAAAAACTTCTCATCAAGGGTATGTTGATTGGACACACTTTGTAGAAGAGATTTATTAACACTTTGACACTGACACCAACCATTTAGGCTGTTTGAAAAAGTTGAAACAATCTAGCACAGTGGAATACTTTATAGTTTCTTTTGAGTGACTATATTTTCATACAAAGGGCATGTTTGATGTTTTTTTTTTCCGAGAATGTTTTATCAGTGGCCTCAAGGATGAGATTTGTGCCCATGTCCTCATGGATCAGCCTCAAAGTTGGGTGGAGGCTACTAAAAAAGCTAAGGAAGCACAACAGGTTGTCTTTTCTCAAAATCAGAAACCCTCCTTTATTCCTCACACTAAAATAGTAAATCCCACTCCTCCTTCTACTCCACTAAAGATCTGAAAATTGACTAGGGCCAAAATGGTTGAACGCCAACTCAAAGACCTTTGTTATAATTGTGATGAAAAATATTTTCTAGGACACAAGTGTATGGAACAAAATATTTTTATGGCCATCTCGGAGGATGTTTTGGAAGAGGATGTTGAAGCCCCCCTTGTGTCTGAGTCACCTGAACCCACCGACATTTCCCCTCCCTCGGGCCCTCTTGAAGTAGAACCGATCATTTCCCTAAATGCTCTCACTGGCTTCTCTGCTCCCCAAACCCTAAAACTAATTGGCTACATCAAGCATAGGAAGGTCATAATTCTTGTTGATAGTGGAAGCACCCATAATTTTATTCATCGTTGCATTTCCCAAGAAACTAATTACTATATCCGTGTAGTCAATAATTTCCAAATCATGATTGCCAATGGCGGATCCATGAAATGTGGAGGGCATTGTGAAAATGTGTGTCTCCAAATTGGTGACTACCACCTGAAATCTCATATATTTTCTATCGACATGGGCGGTTGTGACATTGTGTTGGGTGCAGACTGGCTAAGGACTTTGGGTGCCATTCTTATGGATTTTAAGGAATTAACCATGCAATTCGACCAGGAAGGCCAGAAATATAAGTTCCAAGGCATCACAGTCGGTTCCCCTGATATCATTGGTTTCCATCACATGGAAAATATGCTCAAAAAAGTTCATTCGGGCATTATTGCCCAACTCCATGCCATACAAGCAACTAAGACACCCTATGTGTCGCAGGACCTCCAATCCATCCTCTCTAAACATCAAGTGGTTTTTTCCACTCCCCAGGGACTCCCTCCTTCCCATGGTGTTCATTATCATTCCATTCCCCTTCTCCCAGGAAGCCTTCCTCCCAATATTCGTCCCTATCATCACCCCTTTTCCCAAAAAAATGAAATTGAGAAAATGGTTCAAGAACTGCTTAACGCGGGTGTTATCCGCCCTAGTACGAGCCCCTACTCTTCTCCTGTGGTCATGGTCAAGAAGAAAGAAGGTTCTTGGCGCATGTGTCCTGATTTCCACGCCTTCAACAAACTCACCATTAAAGACAAATTTCCCATTCCTGTCATTGATGACCTCTTGGATGAATTGAGTGGCGCCCAGTTCTTTACTAAACTTGATCTTCATTCTGGCTACCACCAGATCCATATGAAAGAAGCATACATTCATAAGACTTCCTTTAGAACTCATGAGGGCCACTATGAGTTTTTGGTCATGCCCTTTGGTTTGTGTAATGCTCCCTCCACTTTCCAAAGCCTCATGAATCATGTATTCCATCCTTTTCTTCGTCATTTTGTCTTAGTTTTCTTTTATGATATCCTCATCTATAGCAAAACATGGATAGACCATCTTTCTCATGTGGATCGAGTTCTCCATCTACTCTCTCAGCACCAACTTTTCTGAAACAATCTAAATGTGCTTTTGGCACCTCAGAAGTCGAATACTTGGGTCATCTTATTGGAAAGCATGGCGTTAGGGTGGATCTTAAAAATATTGAAGCTATGCAAGACTAGCCTCACCCAAAGACTCTCAAATTCTTGCATGGATTTCTGGGATTAACAGGTTATTATCGCAAGTTTGTTAAGAACTATGGAAAGATTGTGGCCCCTCTCACTGCACTCCTTAAAAAGAATTATTTCACCTGGACTCCAACAGCTTCTCAGGATTTTCAAACCTTGAAGATGGCCATGTGCACCACTCCAATCCTGGAACTTCCTGATTTCACAAAGACCTTTATCCTGGAATGTGATGCTTCAGGAAAAGGAATTGGCGTTGTCCTTATGCAAGATGGTCGATCTTTTTCCTTTACCAGCAAACAACTGTTTGAACAAAATTTGGTCAAAACAATCTATGAAAAGGAAATGTTGGCTATTCTGCATGTCGTTGATCTTTGGCACCCTTATCTATTGGGGAAACGCTTCCAAATTAAGACCGATCATCAAAGCCTCAAGTATTTTCTGGAACAATGCATTTCCTCCCCAGAGCAACAAAAATGGGTGACTAAGCTCTTTGGATATGATTATGAGATCATTTACAAGAAAGGAAAAGACAATGTGGTGGTAGATTCATTTTCTTAAAAATATGAAGATGAAGGGTCCCTTTTTTCTCTCTCCTTCATTGTACCAGATTGGCTCCAAGCCGTTCACCAAGAATGGCTACACAATCCCAAAAATTTTCATTTGATACAACAATTGTAGTCCAATTCTCCAGTTTCCCCAGGGTACTCTTGGCTCCATGATGAGCTTCGATACAAAGGTCATTTGTTTTAAGTAAATAGTAAAAAAATAAATCCACGGTACTTTCTGAGCTTCATGCTACACCCACAACTAGGCACTCAGGGTTTACCAAAACCTATGACAGAGTCAAACGTTCTTTCTTCTGGGAGGGTATGAAACAGGAAGTTTGTAATTTTGTGGTTGAATGCGATGTGTGTCAACGCCACAAGGGAGAAACATTCAAATCTCCAGGCACACTACAACCACTTTTGATTCCATCTGCTATTTGGTGAGATATCTCTATGGATTTTATTGTAGGCTTACCTAAATCAAGCAATAAATCAGTCATCATGGTGTTCGTTGATCGCCTTTCCAAGTATGCTCATTTATGTTCTCTTCAACACCCATTTATAGCATCCATTTTGGCCCAACTTTTCATGGATCAGGTATTCAAGCTTCATGGCATGCCACATTCTATTGTTTCTAATCGCGACCCAACTTTCACCAGCAATTTTTGGCAAGAATTGTTCAAGCTACAAGGCACCCAATTGCATCTCAACACAACCTATCATCCCCAGACTGATGGTCAGACTGAAGTTGTCAACAAGTGTTTGGAAACATATTTGAGGTGTTTTGCATCGGAAAAGAAAAATCATTGGGCTCAATGGTTTCCACTAGCTGAATGGTGGTACAACACTTCATACCATACAACTACCCGCATGACTCATTTTGAAGCAGTATATGGACAAAATCCACCTTCAGTTCTCTCATATTTATCAGGTGTATTGAAGGTCCAGGCGGTGGATCAAATGCTTACAGTTCAAGAGGTTATTCTTTGTACCCTCAAAGAGAATTTGGTAATGGCCCAAAATCGCATGAAGCAACAAGCAGATCAAGGTCGCTCTGAACGTCAATTTGCAAAAGGGGATCATGTGTTTCTTCGACTACAACCTTACAATCAAAATTCCCTCAAGGCTGACCATTGTCAGAAACTGGTGCCCAAATTTTATGGTCCTTATACCATTCTCAAGAATGTGGGACAGGTGGCCTATTAGTTAGCTTTACCCATTCATTCTAAGCTACATCTTGTTTTTCATGTTTCATGCTTAAAGACGGTGATTGGAACTAAGTGCCAAACTCAAACCAACCTTCCCGAGTTGGACGAAGAAGGCTCCATTTGGCTACAACTAGAAGAAGTTTTGGACCAGCATGAGCGTCACCTGCGTCAGCGAACCATCAAGGAAGTGTTAGTCCAGTGGAAATATACAACCCCAGTAGATGCCACTTGGGAACCAGCTACCATTCTACAACAATTTCCACATCTCAATCCTTGACGACAAGGTTGTTTTTAAGGGGGGGGCATGTTAGGGACCTAACCCCTCACATAGGTAGAATAATGTATTCCGATGTAATAAATGTCAATATTAATAAGGCCTAGCAATAAGGAATAATAATTCGAATGTAAGAATACCTAATAGAAGCTTATGCTTCTAGAAGGATCTTCCTCTAGATGGTTCTTTTGATAGACATACTTAGTATAAATAGGAGTTGAGGGTATGATAAATGTCATCTTGGATATTATTGTAATAGAGCTCTGCTCAACCAGAGGTTGTCCCCTCGAAGAGGCAAGTGAACATTGCTCTTAGTAATCGAAGCGCTCATTCTGGTGTTATTTTGATATCATTTTGGTGTTATTGTGGTGTTGTTCTGGTTATATTGTTGTTTATATTCCATTTCTATCATTTTATTTTTGTTCTTCATACTTTTTATATTTGGAATATTACATACACTCTCACGATAAGTAACCCTGGGAGCCTGTTGATCCTTCTTTGTTCTTCCATCTTATGGCTGAGAGAATCTACTAAGAGGATATAAAGAAAGGGGGAAAGAGGGCATCCTTGTCTGAAGCCTCTACTAGCCCTGAAAAAATGGGAGGGACGACCATTTATCAGTGGGGATATCCAAGGGGAGCTGATATAGGCCTTGATCCAGCTAATGAATAAACCAGATAATCCATAGGCTTTGAGGACTGAGAGCAAAAATGAATGTTTGACCTGATCGAAAGCGTTCGTCATGTCCAGTTTAATGACCATGCCTGGATATTTACTTCTCATGTTGGAGTGTATGGCTTCTTGGACTAGAATTATATTATTTGTGATATGCTTGTTTTTTAGGAAACCTCCCTGATTTTTGGAGCTGAGTTTGGAAATTAGGGGCTTTAAGCGATTTTCTATGATTTTTGTAAGAAATTTATAGGAGGATTTGCAGAGGGAGATGGGGTGGAAACGGGAAAAATTTGAGGGATTGGTTTCCTTGGGTATGAGGGCTAAGAATGTTGAATTTGTGGCACCTCCCAGTTTATGTTTTGTAGCATGTAATTTAACATTTTTGGGGGATATCGCTTTATAATAGACTAATAGGAGCGATAGAATCTGATTGAAAATCTGTCGGGGTCAGGGTATTTGTCTGGATCCATGTCCCACACTGCTTTAGCTATTTATTCTTCAGCTATCTCCTTAACTAAATGACTATTATCATACTCTGAGAAAATATTTAGAATATTGTTTAGAATTTCTTGAATGTCCTCATTCAATCATTCTTCATTTGGTTGTTGGTAAAGAGTTTCAAATTACTAGGAGGTTGCTTCTTTTACTTGTTCGAAATTGTCAAGACACTACCCATCACTTGACAAGATGGAAGTGACTGTATTTTTTTCCGATTTTGAGCTTGTCTATGGAAAAATGAGGTATTTGAGTCACCTACTTTTAGCCATAAACTCATGGAATTCAACTCAAATGTTCCTCTTCTATGCATAAGGAATGATGAATTTGTTGATTAGCTTATTTTTCCTGGTTCAGAAGTGCTTCAGAAACTTCTTCTTCTTCTAAACGTTGTTGAATGCTCGCCAGAGTTTCTTCTTTTTTAAGTTTTTCTCGGTGCCGAGGGGTAAAAGACGGTTTCGCCCAATCTTTGAGGGAAAATTTTACAACCTTTAGTTTACTTTCCCAGATGAAGTTGGGATACCCTGAAAAGGGGGAGGACCATGCTTGCTATATGAGAGGTAGTATTATTGGGTTATCTATCTAAAGGGGGGTAAAACAGAAGGGTAGTGGGCCAAATTTTTGGGTGTTGTTGAAGATCAGAGAGATGGGATTATGGTTGAAATTCGTTGAGGGGAGAATGTGAGAAGATATTTATAGAGGAGAGATGTGAAATTTATTGTTAATGAGGAAGCATTCAAGGCAGGATGTTATATGGCAAAGACCAGAATGCCTATTGTTCTAAGTATATTTTCCCTTGGAGGGTTTGACATCGTGAAGATCCCAATCTAAGATAAGGTTGGAGAGTTTCTCAGAGAAAGGATCTCTGATTACACTACCTCATTTTTTTTCCCAAGAGTTAAGATGGGTATTGAATTCACCACCGATTATGCAAGAGGAGATATCCATAGAGTTTTTGAGCATAGAGAGAGAGCGCTAGCAGGATTTTTTATCCGAATAGGAGTTAGGAACATAGACATTAATAATTGTAATGTTATTTCTCAAATATTTATTTTTGAGAACTATTAGTAACCAATGTTGGGTATTTAGTGTTACCTCAAGATTCCATATCTGATTATCCCAGAGAGTAGCGATTCCACTAGAGGCCCCCTGAGAGCTTACTGCGATTCCAGCACAAGATTTGAAGATTTTTTTTATTGTTTCTAGGACTATTAACTCCTCCATTTTTGTCTCTTGGAGAAGAATTACAGAGGGATTAGCTAGGGATTTAAAGTATTTTAGGGCTTCAACTTTGGATTTATTTCCAAATCCCCTGCAATTCCAAGAGAGGAAATTCATTCATGTAGGGTGGAGGAGGCTCGGTTTAAATAAACTGGGAGATCATAACTTTTAGTTCCTCCTTTGCGGGTTGAGGTGTACATTGAGCTTTCTATTGAATGCTACCTAAGGCCTTATATTTTGAAATTTCTTCTTCTATGAGTTCTTTTTTAGATCTACATCCATATTTTCTGGGTTTTTCTTGTTGGAGCTCGCCTTCCTCCATTTCCTGATTGGGTTGTATTTTTGTAGTATTTTCTCCAAATTCTTGTTGATCTTCTTCTTGAATGACTTCATGGGGACTGTCCTCTTCTCTTGATTCTTCAACTATTCTTTTTGGGGCTGAAGGGGGGGAAGAATCCAATGGTTCCAGTATTGGACCGGAGGAAGGGTTTTTCTTTGAGAATGGCTCACCCAATATTTCGAAGGAGTTTTGAGAGGGTGAGGGGGGGTTGTGGGAGGAGGGATTAGGGAAGGACTTATTTGGGGGGGGTTTCCTAAGGAATTTGATGAGAGGGGCCCTATTTGGAGGTAGGACCTAGAGGTCTGGGGGAGGAAACTATTCATTTACTTGTATTAGTTTTTTCCTTACATGTTGGCATCCTTCTTCTTATTGTGGAGCGTCTGAATCTTATGCTTGTTTTTTGGTGGGACAATATCTTTAAAAGTGACCATAGTCATGACAAGTATTTCATTTAAACCAGAGTTATTTGTAGTCCAAATTCTAAATATAAGTCCAGTCATCCAGCTTTAGTTTTATTGCTTCTGGAAGTCCTTTTTCTAAGTCTACCTCCACACAAATACTAGAACAAGAATACATAATGGACTTGGTTTCATCTCTGTCAATGAATTTACCCAGGGTATTTCCAACACTTTTTAAAACTTCATCCCCCCAACAGTGGAATGGAAAGTAAGGGAAGCGTACCCAAACCGAAACAATTGAGGGAATGTCATTCTCTTGGTCAAAATATGGGGTCCATTTGTTTAAGTATAAACCTCTGGGGATGAAGAAATAATGGCCATTCCTAAATATGAGGTCTCTATCCTCTTTCAATTCAAATTAAAATATGTATAATCCCTTACCATAGAATAAGTGATTCATCTGGCCTAGAATTAGAGGGTGCCAGTTCCACTCAATCCAAAGATCTATTTGGCGAGGGGAAGGTCATAACCACATGAATTGACCCACAAGATCTCTGGAGGAGAAGGAGAGATCTTTTCTTCGAGCCACTGTGCATGGAATGGGAAATTTTTGGATTTGATTCAGCTTCTTCACGAACTATGAATGCATTGAGCACGGGGGGGGATTTCTAGGGATCCAACTAGATACTTGAAAGCTTCTACTTCTTCATCAAAATCCAGGGGGTCTGGGTCCGGAAAGGCCATAGAGGCAGAGCCGAGATGGAACAGAAGGGGCGGTGGCTAGGGTTTTGCAGCTAGGGTTCCACAGAAGAAAAAATATTGATATTATCTTGTTAGGGAATCAACAAGGGCGTTGTTTTTTCCTTCAATATACTCAAACTTGATGTCAAATTTCCTAACCATGGATTCAATATTATTAATTTATTGTTTGCAATATTCTGAGTATTCTTTGAAGTTAAAAATCCACACATATTCATTATTTTTGTCTTCAAGGTGAATTCTTCATAAACATGAAATATTAAGAACTTTTGATACCTTTAATATAAGCAAGAATTTATTTTTATGTGAAGTGATAATTTAATTGATCTCCATTCAATTGGCTAGATGCAAACTTGAAAATTTCTTGAAACCCTTGAGGAGATGATTATGTTAACAATGCTCCCCAATGTTCATCACTTGCATTTGAATAGATATTTTTTCTTCCTTCACTGAGTAGCTTTAATGGAGGAAGATGATAGAATTTTTACTTAATTATTTTTACATCTTCAATGTTCTCTTTCAACCTAGCAAGAGCATGTTTCTTTAATATTTGGCTTAATAATTTCATGTCTACAACTATCTATAAATATAAATGAGAAACATGATTAATACTTCCAAGAAAATTTTTAAGTTGAGTTTTGTCTTTGATCATGTCTAGAAATGAATGGATATGCTCTAGGACATGGGGCTAGAGAATGATCTTTCCAAAAGATATATAAATTCCTAGAAAATTGATTTCAGAAACTCTAATTATATTTTGTGTCTCCTTTAGAAGAGATCAATAGCCCATGGGTATACACAATATCATAGAACTTATTCAGATGTTATATATGCCCTTTCCAACACTTACTAAAAAGAATAATATGAACAATATATATAGAAAGAAATCTTATACATCTTATAAACACATCATCCATTATTATTTGGAATTCATTAGGAGAGGTTTTCAAACCAAAAGAAATAGCATTCCATTCATATTGTCCCATAGGAACAACAAAAGCTATTGTACTTGAAATTCTCTTGTTATGAAATCAACAAGGGCGTTGATTTTTCTTTCAATATACTCAAACTTGATGTCAAATTTCCTAACCACGGATTCCATCTTATTAATTTATTGTTTCCAATATCCCGAGTATTCTTTGAAGTTAAAAATCCATGCATATTCATTATTTTTGTCTTCAAAGTGAATTCTTCATAAACATCAAATATTAAGAACTTTTGATACCTTTAATATAAGCAAGAATTTATTTATGTGTGAAGTGATAATTTAATTGATCTCCATTCAATTGGCTAGATGAAAACTTGAAAATTTATTGAAACCCTTGAGGAGATGATTATGTTAACAATGCTCCCCAATGTTCATCACTTGCATTTGAATAGATATGTTTTCTTCCTTCACTGAGCAGCTTTAATGGAGGAAGATGATAGCTTTTGTACTTAATTATTTTTACATCTTCAATGTTCTCTTTCAACCTAGCAAGAGCATGTTTCTTTAATCTTTGGCTTAATAATTTCATGTCTGCAACTATCTATAAATAGAAATGAACAACATAATTAATACTTCCAAGAAAAATTTTAAGTTGAGTTTTGTCTTTGATCATGTCTAGAAATGAATGGATATGCTCAGGGACATGAGGCTAGAGAATGATCTTTCCAAAAGATATATGAAGTCCTAGAAAATTGATTTCAGAGACTCTAATAATATTTTGTGTCTCCTTTAGAAGAGATCACTAGCCCATGGGTATACACAATATCATAGAACTTCTTCAGATGTTATATATGCTCTTTCCAACACTTACTAAAAAGAATAATATCAACAATATATATAGAAAGAAATCTTATACATCTTATAAACACATCATCCATTATTATTTGGAATTCATTAGGAGAGGTTTTCAAACCAAAAGCAATAACATTCCATTCATATTGTCCCATAGGGACAACAAAATCTATTGTACTTGAAATTCTCTTGTTAGGAAATCAACAAGGGCATTGATTTTTCTTTCAATATACTCAAACTTGATGTCAAATTTCCTAACCACGGATTCCATCTTATTAATTTATTGTTTCCAATATCCCGAGTATTCTTTGAAGTTAAAAATCCATGCGTATTATTTAATTTTGTCTTCAAAGTGAATAATTCAAAAACAACAAATATTAAGAAACTTTTGATACCTTTAATATAAGAAAAAATTTATTTATGTGCGAAGTGATAATTTAATTTATCTCCATTGAATTGGATAGATGCAAACTTGAAAATTTCTTCAAACCCTTGAGGAGATGATTATGTTAAAAGTGCTCCCCAATGTTCGTCATTTGCATTTGAATAGATATTTTTTCTTCCTTCACCGGGAAGCTTTAATGTAGGAAGATGATAGCATTTTTCCTTAATTCTTTTTACATCTTCAATGTTATTTTTTAACCTACAAAGAGCATGTTTCTTTAATCTTTAGATTAATAATTTCATGTCTACAACTATCTGTAAATAGAAATTAGCAACATAATTAATACTTCCAAGAAAAAATTTAAGTTGAGTTTTGTCTTTGATCATGTCTAGAAATGAATGGATATGTTCCAGGACATGAGGCTAGAGAATGATCTTTCCAAAATATATAGAGAATGATCTTTCCAAAATATATATGAAGTCCTAGAAAATTGATTTCAAAGACTCCAACGATATTTTTGTCTCTTTTAGAAGAGATCATTAACCCATGGGTATACACAATATCATAGAACTTCTCCATATGCTCTATATTCCCTTTCCAACACTTACTAAAAAGCAGATTATCATCAATATATATAGAAATATTATACATCATATAAACACATCATCCAATATGATTTGGAATTTATTAGGAGAAGTTTTCAAACCAAAAGGCATAAGAGCTCATTCATATTGTCCCATACGAACAACAAAATCTATTTTACTTGAAATTATCTTATTAGGAAATCAACAAGGGCGTTGTTTTTTCCTTCAATATACTCAAACTTGATGTCAAATTTCCTAACCATGGATTCCATCTTATTAATTTATTATTTCCATTATCCTGAGTATTCTTTGAAGTTAAAAATCCACACATATTCTTTAATTTTGTCTTCAACGTGAATTCTTAAAAACCAATCAATATTAAGAAAGTTTTGATACCTTTAATATAAGGAAGAAATTATTTATGTGCGAAGTGATAATTTAATTGATCTCCATTGAATTGGCTAGATGCAAACTTGAAAAATTCTTGAAACCCTTGAGGAGATGATTATGTTAACAGTGCACCCCAATGTTCATCACTTGCATTTGAATAGATAATTTTTCTTCTTTCACCAGGAAGCTTTAATGGAGGAAGATGATAGCATTTTTCCTTAATTCTTTTTACATATTCAATGTTATTTTTTAACCTACAAAGAGCATGTTTCTTTAATCTTTGGCTTAATAATTTCATGTCTGCAACTATCTGTAAATATAAATTAGCAACATAATTAATACTTCCAAGAAATAATTTAAGTTGAGTTTTGTCTTTGATCATGTCTAGAAATGAATGGATATGTTCCACGACATGAGGCTAGAGAATGATCTTTCCAAAATATATATGAAGTCCTAGAAAATTGGTTTCAGAGACTCCAACGATATTTTTGTCTCTTTTAGAAGAGATCATTAACCCATTGGTATACACAATATCATAGAACTTCTCCATATGCTCTATATTCCCTTTCCAACACTTATTAAAAAGCAGAATATCATCAATATATATATATAGAAATAGTATACATCGTATAAACACATCATCCAATATTATTTGGAATTTATTAGGAGAAGTTTTCAAACCAAAAGGCATAACAGCCCATTCATATTGTCCCATACGAACAACAAAATCTATTTTACTTGAAATTATCTTGTTAGGAAATCAACAAGGGCGTTGTTTTTTCCTTCAATATACTCAAACTTGATGTCAAATTTCCTAACCATGGATTCCATCTTATTAATTTATTGTTTCCAATATCCTGAGTATTCTTTGAAGTTAAAAATCCACACATATTCTTTAATTTTGTCTTCAAAGTGAATTCTTAAAAACCAATAAATATTAAGAAAGTTTTGATACCTTTAATATAAGCAAGAATTTATTTATGTACGAAGTGATAATTTAATTGATCTCCATTGAATTGGCTAGATCCAAACTTGAAAATTTATTCAAACCCTTTAGGAGATGATTATGTTAATATTTCTCCCCAATGTTCATCACTTGCATTTGAATAGATAGTTTTTCTTCGTTCATCGGGCAGATTTAATGGAGGAAGATGATAGAATTTTTCCTTAATTATTTTGACATATTCAATTTTCTCTTTCAACCTAGCAAGAGAATGTTTCTTTAATATTTGTCTTAATAATTTCATTTCTACAGCTATCTATAAACATAAATGAGCAACATAATTAATACTTCCAAGAAAATTTTAAGTTGAGTTTTTTCTTTGATCATGTCTAGAAATGAATGGATATGTTCTAGGACATGTGGCTAGGTAATGATCTTTCCAAAACATATATGAATTCCTAGAAAATTGATTTCAGATAATCCAATGATATTGTTGTCTCCTTTAAAAGATATCACTAACCCATGGGTATACACAATATCATATAACTTCTCCAAATGTTTTATATGTCATTTCCAACACTTACTAAAAAGTAGAATATCATCAATATATATAGAAAGAAATTTTATACATCTTCTAAACACAACATTCATTATTGTTTGGAATTCATTAGGAGAAGTTTTCAAACCAAAAGGAATAACATTCCATTCATATTTTCCCATAGGAACAACAAAAGTTATTGTATACATGTCTTTGGGCCTAATGGTTATTTTCAAAAATCTAGATTTCAAATAAATTTAGAAAAGACATGGCATCCTTTCATTCTTCTGATTAGATCATATTTGTTAGGAATATGTTGCTTTATATCCTTCATGAATTCATTTATACTTGAATAATCAACAACTAATATTATCTTAACTATCTCTTTCTCAATATGTTTATTCACATAAAAACATGTACATGCCCAATTTGATCGAGAGCGAACAATGAGTCTTCTAGACAAGAGGTCATTAATCTCATCTTGGCATTCTACAATATTGTCAAATTGCATTCCTCTATGATTAGCCTTAGTGGGATTATGGGGAGCCTCGAGAAAACTTACAACATACATTTCTCTTTTCCAAAATGCATTAGGTAGCTCTGAGAAACCATTCTTTGAAATATTTTCCTTTATTACTTTTAAATCCTTTTCATACCTGAATTTTTCTTCTACTAGATGTGGAATCCTTTTCAATTTATTTTTAGGCTTCTCTTCTTCTTTGCAAGTGTTGATGTTGTTCACTTTTGCATGCATCATACTTATTCTTATTAGGGACTTAAACAAAATTTTCATTAATTTACAAAGATATCTTCTTATCATAAGCTATGAGGGGTAGATTCTTACTAAAGAAATCATTTCCAATGAGAACATCTACTCCATGTTCTTCAAATTGAATAAAAATGATAAGAGATGCAATACCTACAAATATTATAGAGATTGGCATCATTTGTAGTAGAGAATGTTTTTTCTCCTTTCATGCAAATGCTAATATGCTAGTACTAGGAAGCCAAACATCAACTGGAAAGAATTTTCTTTTTTCTAAGGAAATAGAAGCTCCAATGTCGATAAGGGCATCGAGACTATAGGATATTGTTCCTTCAAACTAAAATTCACAAGCTACATATCCCTATTTGGATTCTTGGACTGAAGAGATTGATGGCTTAACCATCCTGATATCTTCTTCTAACTCATGCATATTTTCATATCAAATATCACTTTTTCATATTTTTCATATCAAATATTCAACTGTGTTATCAAAAGCTATCTAATCTAGAGGAGATATCAACTCGTCATTTTTCTAAATCCTCTAACATTCTTCATCATCTAAATTTGTAGTTGATAATCTACTAGCAATTTCCCATTCTTCTATCATTCTTTATTTTTGTAACATTTCTTCTTGCATCTTCAAATTTTCCTTTCGAAGTTAAATCATCTAATGTTATCTTTCTGTTTTTGTCAAAATCCTAGCATGTTTTCCTTCTTCCAGCTTGCTGACTTTTGATATCAATTCTAAGGAAGGAGTGGATGCAGATGGAAATAAAGAATAATATGGGGTTATTTACAAGAAGTCTTAGGAAGACTATTAGAAGCAAAGCTAGAAAAATTCTTAGGCGAGACTAGGTAATTATCTAAATTGTCAGAATATACAGATCTAGAAGATTCTTTACATGTACCAAAACTTTCTCTTGTTGTTTCAAGAAACATAGGTATACTTTATGGTAAGAAGAGTTTTTTAGAAGAGAAAGAGGAAGGGTGTGAAATAAGAGAAGTTTGTTGTAAAGAAGCAAATTGTTGTTATAAAGACTGAATTTCTCTAGATATCAACAAGGTTTTTTGGACCTGCCAAGGTGGAATGGTCTTATCAAATTCATGTAAGGTTGTTAGTTATTTTTTAAGACTTTCTTCCATAGAACGGGAAGATTTCATCATGCAAACAAAATGACAAGAATCACTATATGGGGAAGAGGTAGAAGTAGAAAGATGAGATGAACTTTGTCATACTTAGTATTATCTATTGGAATGGAGGATAAGTTGTTTAAATACTTACAGTCTAGATATTTATTATTCATAGGTTCTGAATGAGTAGGTTTACTTGAGTTATGGGATAGCCATGATCATTTCTTTCCACCAGAAGACACTACACACACTCCTATGGCTTACATACCCATCGACAAATCCTGGCATGACCTCCTTCTCCACACTCAAATCATAAACAAAGTTGTTATAGAACTCAAAAGAGATAAATCAAAATACATTGTCTACAACTTTAGATAAATTGCTTTCTATTTAAACCACGCCAAAGGAAAAAATATATATATATATTATTTAACACTGCATTAACAAATTACAATTTGTTTTACTCCAAATTCAGCATGCCTTCTAGATACTCACTCCAAGTACACTAGGGTGAATTGAAGAATATAAGAATAAAGCAAATAACTTAAGGGTGACACATATAAATATGACACAAATAAGGGTGACACTTAATAAGCTTATACCAACTCTTGATACTATGGATCTAATACTAACTCTCAATTAAATGGCATGTGTGTGTGTTTCAAGATCAAACTTTATAATATGGTATTTAAAATATTATTTGGTATATTTTATAAAGTTCATTTTTATATGAATCATTACTTAAGAGAAAATAACATTACATATTATCATTTTATAGACTAAACCTATCAAATATGTGAAATTTGTAATAATATTTTTTTTCTTTTTTATATATATTTTGTTTTCTAACTTTGATCATAAAAATGAATTATTTGATAGGATAAATGTAAAAACAAAATTATTCTAAAATATATATGTGTTTCATTACCATTAACACTTAGTTGTATATTTTTTTGCTAAATATTTAAAATTAGTATTATTTAGCTATATCTATTAAATATGCATTAAAATAAAACTAAAAGAGTGTTGAAAAATAATATTTTCATTTTTATTTAAAATGTATAGCATGCAATTTTTTTATGTTTGGAAAATAAAAAATAAATAAGAAGAGAGTATATAAACATTGAAAAACCTCATATAGTAAGAACAAAAGTTTATTATGAAAGGAGATAATAAAAGTATTCAACTTGCACCTTAGCATTGTCAGCAAGAATTTAGACTTCTCCAGCTCGTGCTGCAACCTACTTTCTCAGTCGTTGGTATGCCTTTTGCAACCCATGCTACCTCTTAATGAATACAACCTCTCCCATATACTACTATCCATTTCTTTTTAAAGAACTCAACCAACCTTAAATTTCCCAAAATTATTCTTCCTCCAATCATTTTGGGCGACTATGTTGCTAACACATGAATTCCCATGTGTCTCCTTTTCCTTTTCATAATTATTTATTTTGTTTTTCAAATCTGATTACAAATCCAAACTTCTTTCTTTAGGTTGATGGCCCCCATCAATTAGCTTTCTATATTCACCCTCCACAATCTTAATCTGATACCTGTGGGCATTGCATCGTGTGGTTCTACCTATGCCACCAACTCTACCTCTTAATCAAGTTCAAGAAACTATATTGTTTTTCAAATGGGAGCATCATAGAATAATTAGGAGGGAATGAGAAAAGGGTTCATAGAATAGCTGATTTTGGACCTCAATTTTTTTTTGTCAATAGGAGCGAACCAAATTTTCCTTCTCCATATTCTTTATGTTATTATGTTCCTTGTTATTTCATTTCTATATGAGGCATGGCTGTAAAATCCTAGAATTGATTATCATTTTCATTATTGGTTTCACGATTTCCTTATATTCCGAGTATGTGGGAGCTCCATCTTAGCGCACAAGAGTAAATGTAGTCATTTTTCATTTTAGTATTATCTTATTAATTTTGTGGAGATCTATGTGCCCAACTACTTATAATGCCTTATTTTTTTTACATGATTATCATTTCCACTATTGGTTTCACGATTTCCCTATATTCCAAGTATGTGGGAGCCCCATCCCAGCGCACAAGAGTAAATGTAGTCATTTTCATTTTAGTATTATCCTATGAATTTTGTGGAGATCTATGTGCCCAACTACTTATAATGCTTTACTTTTTTTTACATTTGGGATTTGTTTGTTGAAAATTCCCATAGAGAACTATCTCAAGAGGCACATGGTTTTTATGGCTTTATCTTGATAATTTTGAGTAGAATCTTGAATATGTCACCTTGTTCAAACTTGTTCTATTCATAATGAATAATCTAGCAAATTTCTCTACTAGAGACCATTTCATTTTTCTTTTTATCTTCCTCTAGTAAATCTAGGTTGTTTTATTTGTTTATATTACATGTGAGAGGGACGGGTCTCTACATTTTGAGCAGATCTAATTTGTGATGAAATATTTTATTTTTACATTCTAGAGATGATAAAATGTGCTTGATCATTTATCAAGCAACAATGTGCTTAAAGAATCTCTAGCTATCAAGAAAACCATGTTTATTTCCTTGAAGTAAAAGATCGTGTAAGGGTTTAATGCATAGTTCTCCTCCACTCCATTTAGAAAGCATGCATAATAAATTGTCATTTGATAAAGAGGAGTACAAACTTTATAAACAACGAGGGTGCTCCTTGATTCCCCAAGGATTCCCCTAGACATTGATCCTTCCTCTATAAGGAAAATGTGATCAACAAGTAGATCCCAAATTGTTGTGCACAGAAAATATTATTATATTTATATCAAGTAGACCTTAGATGGATCCCAAACTATTCTACACTTCACTTGTTATTATAATTTTAGCAAGTGTGCCTTGGGTATATTCCAAATTAACCTACATGGTTTATAGGTTAATATGTGGATGAACTTCGAGTGCAAACATTTTTGAGAAAAAATGTTAATTTTTGAGAAAAAAATATTAATTTAAAAAAAAAAATGTTAATATATATATATATATATGGTCTAGGACGTCTCCACCTAAACTAGAGATAGTCTCATAGTATCAAAGGTAGCTTGGTCTCTAAATACCCATAACTGCAATTGGAAATGGCATCCAATTATTCAAATAATCTTGGTTGCTCAAGCTTCCTCTAAAAAACTCTTTAAGATGTTCCTCGACTCTCATTGTGAAAACTAGTCTAATTGGAATCAGGAGGAGCACCTCTATTATTTATCTTCGATTGATTGGATTTATTGAGTTTATTGCATGAGTGTATTGTGATTACATGTTATGAATGGTTAGTATTATATGTAGTATATTGGCTCTTAGTTACTTTGATGCACTAAGTGTGACAAATTGGACTCTAAAATGAAGGATCTCAATACAATGGTGATCTCAAGAATGAGTTCTATGGTTAGGAAAAATTGAATTATGCAATGGTGAACTGCTATATGTATTATACGGTTTTGTTTTCAATGATTCTCAATAAGTATAAATCTTAGTAGTAAGTTTTCTCAGTGTGTTTTCTCGATCATACTTATAATATGGCAATGAACATTAGCCTCGCAAGATAATCACTCACACATATGTGTAGGTGATTATAAAAGGGAACCATTATTGTTGTGGTTATGCTAACAAGTTTACAAGGAGAGTTGTGTTGTGTTTGCGTGATGGTAGATATGTAAAGAGGATTCACCCAATCCTCGATTGGATCACCATACCTTCATCTCCTAAGTTTCTTGTGTTGAAATTATAGACAATATTTTTTCAAAGGAAACTTCTAGATGTAAATTTTCTATATAATATGAACCCATTAACCCTTTGGGCCTACGAACAATATAATTGTTACGTAGTTGGAGACGAATAATTTTTAGAATGGAATTATTCTTCTCTTTCTACTCCTTCCATTCAAAATGATATCATGCAAGTGTATTGTTCTCACGAAGCCTTAGTTGTTGTAGTAAGAAGAATCTCATGTACTATTATATAATGTTTCTTAAGATATTTTAGTGGGTGTAATTTTAAGGAGCTACTATGTTATGTAAGTATGCAAATGAAGGGTTGACTTCATATTATGTTACTACAAATTTAATGATGCTTCTCATGGAATATAATGGTTTTAGGTTAATGGAAGTATAATGTTTCTAAGATAGGGTTGGTTTAGAATAGGGCATTTCAAAGCCTTACTAGAATGCCCCCGTTGCCTAGATTAGGGCCTTTTATTGTAAGGGAAAAGGGGGAAAAGGGTTAAGTTATTCCTTAAATTTAATGAAAATCATCAAAGAAATCTCTAAGGGAACTTAAATCAAAATATGATATGTTTACTCTTTTATTTCTTCATAGTTGAATAGTGATGTGTCAATTGCCACCATGGAAGATCAATCCTAGATGTCATTCTCTTCTCCAATGGTAGGATTCTATATAGATCCTCAAATACAAAGTGACCTAGTGAACCCTTCCCATACTTAGTGATACTGTTAGTGTTATTGGGTAACTATCAAGTATTAAGTGCTCTTGTTTGACCCAACAATAATCATACCCTAATCATTGTATTGGAATTTAGTCATTTTCGTAATCATTGGGCTATCATTCCATCTCCTTGCAAGAATAAAAGAGATGTCACATGACCCAATGGCATATGACATAAAATTCTAGTGATTCTTTATGCTTAAACAATTTCACTGGAATCATGTTATTGGGCCATCTACTTTCCCTTGAAGCCCCTTTCAAGCATGTTTGTGTATACACAATGAAGGTGGCACAATTAGACGTAGGCTTGCAACATGATGATGTTATCCTTATGTTGATGTGATGTTTATCTTTGATACTTAATAAATTTTAAGTAATCAACCCATGTACTATCAGTTTATCAATACATCTCTTGCACCAAAACTCTACCCCTCAAACTTCAACCGAACATAAGATACACCCTCCTATACTTAGCTTATTTTTTGACAAAGTGGTATTGGGCTATAAGATGATTGAGCTATAAGGTATGAAGACTTCCCCCTTTCCATGTGAATTATCTAATTATCACAACTTTCTTATAGGATTCCATTTCACTATTCTATCTATATCTGGTAGCCAATAATTGTTTGGCATGCATCTTTGGGGACATGTTAGTGTTCCATATCACTAGAGGGAATTATGTGCCTCAAGTCTCTATACTTGATCATTTTTCCAAAAATTGAAACATTGGACCAATTGGGTATCGGGATAAGCAAGATAGAAGGTCCCTTATTTTGAATGATAGACCCAATGAGGTGACTCATTAGCTTACATAACATCTTCTTGGGTACATCATCAAATCCCTACGTGTGGTCCCATGTCAAAATCTGGTAAGTCTTTGGTAGACAATCTTCCCCTGACGCGTATAGTGGACACACCCACATTCCATGTCATCATCGATATTTGTGGGCCTTAAACTAATTATATTCTCAATAGTTGGTTGATTTTATGAAGATTGATGCCATGATATTGGGGTATGATTTACATGAAACCCAACATGAGAGAATAAACCAAGGGATGTTATCATTGAAAAACCATCCATTATCCCATAAGATGTTGTGGGAAAATGGTATGGCTTCACTCTAATGACCTGACTTGACCAATAAAGGGCATGCTAGTCGTTCATGTTGTCACAAGTCACCCATGGACATAAGCACTTAGTAGGACCCACTTTATCACTCAAATAATTAATAACCCATCAGGAAATCGAAAAAAAATCAAACTTATAACCAATTAATCCTATGTTTAATCCATGGAAACCTTTACAACAATAAACAAAGAAAAAAATAGCAGTCATAAAAGGGGTTGATCAACATATGAGTGAAACAACAAAGAATCCATTTGATGGAACCATGAGATTTTACATGAGCCACATTTTGGTGGAGGAATCATAATCATGCAAAAGGTGAAGTAGGGTGCCTACTCCCACATGTAGTAATCAATGAACCAAATTTTTTGGACACTTATTTTTTGATCCATGAAGATAAGTAGATCCTACTGAGGGGTTTATGCCACATCTTCCCATGATGGGGAATTTTTTCCATGTGCACGGTTGAGTTAGAGTAATAAACAATTAGTTCAAAAAAAATGATGGTAAAAATATGAGGCTATAAATTTAATGTCAAAGGGGTGCTACATCCAAAGTACCCTAATCACTCTAGTGGTATTATATTTGAGAAGATTGGGCATGTTTATAAAAGTGTGCATGGCATGGCAATACTTTTCCCTTGAAATTTTAGTATTCTAGTGAAAAACGCAGGCATGCCAAGACTTCTCACAAGACCAATGCATAGTGCTAGACCAAGATTAAGTGTTATGAAAAAGCCCATTAAACAAGGTGATATAGAGTTATTTTTATTGGAATGAACAAGAATACCCTAAGAAAATAAATGGTTTACTCAACAACATGTATAGAAAAAGTTCTCTAAAAACAAAAAGATGATAAGACCATAAACTTAGAAGGGGATAGGTCTAATCTAATTTAAAAGGTTCATTTTTATTTTTCAAGGCCAAAAGTGTAAAAAAAATGGAATAATCAACTAACAAAAAGTTATGACATAATCAAAGGTCACAAGGAAAATTTACAGAGTTGATTTGTGTTGCATTGACCTTAAGGTTGTATGGTTGAATAGATTGCAAATAAGATACATTCCACTACCCAATGTTGTTGGTTGAACATAATATCTAAATCCCACGGTTAAATACATGCTAACACAAGTGCCTTCAAGAGGAGGGTCACAATACAAGTACAAAGATAACAACCCAAAATTCACACTTCTAAAAACTGCAAGTCCGCACCACTGTTGACAGGGTTGAATTGCCATGTGCAATATGTATGGATTCTCCTCAATGAAAGGTCTGAATTAGACCTTACACTTTGAAATAGGGAGACTAGTTTATAGCTTGACAACCTTTAAATGGTTTTGAGTGGTTTTATAGGTTGTGGCTCAGTGCACCATTTAGGTTTTTCATGGATGCACATTGGTTTCTTGCTTGTACGTTTCTTTCTTAATGCTAGGGGGTCATTGACCTAGGGTTCATCTAGACTTGACCAACAAAAACCCCAAGGTTTCGGAATATCAATCCTCATCCAAAGAATAAAGAAGGTATCACTCGAGATGCCATGATAATCACAAAAACCATATGGTCGTGTGTTGATGATGAAGGATTAATTACACAGGAATCCATTCGAGTTGGAATTCATACATTCCATGACACTAATATTAAAAACTAACAACATGTAACAACCATAAATAAATTCATTGGACACATGATCAACACATCATAGAAAAGGAATCAATGCATATTTAATTGTATTCATTCAACCAGACACATACATATGTCAAGCAACTCATCAATTGACAAAAACAACACCTTGCACTCTTATGCGTTCTCATAGTATTTCATTACATAGCGCCATGCACTTTCTCTCAATATCTATAGATATTAGAAAACCATACTCACAACTAGATGCATTACAAAATATATCCAAACTCTTCTCAAAACATGAGCAACCAACTACTTGACTAACCAGCCAACTAATTAAATCTTTGTCTATCTTAGTTACTTCCTTTTATCTTCTTCTCTACTCTGGCACTGTGTCATTTTCAAGTCTTCTCCACTCACTCTACTGACTAAAAGTCCCACACACTTATTCCATCTGCATGTAGTCCACATAGCCTCTTTGGATTCATGGAAATCTTAACTACTATTAATTCCTAGGCCTGCACCTCTTTCTTCTACCCATCAAACCAACCCATTCATTTGTCAACCTATCTCTTAGTTAGTCTTTCTTCTTCATTGTGTTTTAGGTCATTTTGTTTTATGTCATCCCTTATTTTCTTAATGTTAGTTGTTTTTATTTTATGAGGTTGATTCATGTCTTGATTTGAGTTTGGACAAGTCCTATCTCCATGTTTTATATCACTGATGGATCAAAAAAGAGTTAACCTATGCCTACATGTGTAAAAGTGTTGATTGCAAGAATGTCAACATTCTTGCAATCAACAGACAGACTTTTTTTTTATTAGTTTTCATGACTTAAACATATTTTAAAGTTTGATTAAAGTCCATTCACACTCAAACTACGCTCATGTGTTCCTATTACCCTTGAAATCGTGTGTGTTGGTTCCTTTTGCAATTTTCATTGTAGGTTTTGAGCGAGCCCTAAGTGGCACATAGTCTAGACCACCATTATAAATAGAGGCAGCTAGGGCACAATGATACCACCATGATAGAGCTCAAATCTTTAGAGGGTAGATCCATCAAGATTTGAGTTGTTTGAATCCATACCAAAGATCAAGGACATATTCATTAGGGGTGAGTGGTACAATTTCATCTGTGCTTTCAATGGACACCATACAGAAATCACTGTGATTTTTGCAAAAACTTTGATGGATTCTAGACACAAGTTAGGGATTTGACCATCCACGTAACAGAGAATTTTATGGCAGAAGAATGTGCTCTCCCTATCAGTGGCGAGAGGTGGTTCAATAAAGGGAAGTTATCAATTGAGATGTGAAACCAGTTCCTGGTAGTAGAGCATCAGAGTCGAGACTGGAGCCAGGGCATCCCGATCGAATGGTTGAAAGAGGAATAGAGAGGCATCATGTCGAAAATACAGAGGTACATCACTGGAGAAGGAAGGTTTTTGATTATCCATTTCTACCATCTCATATTTCTCATGCATCTAAATGGTGATAAGGAGATTAATCTCCCAGTCTACCTTCTAAAAATCCTAACCAAGATGTCCAAACGAGTCCATAACTATCCACAAAGTGCTCACAAGATCCTCTACCATCAAGGATTTATAAAAATATTGTTTCTATTCTCTTAGTGAAGTGAAAATCTCTTGGGCAGAACTTTTAGTACCTCTAGGGTTACAAGATGAAGAGTCGAACACACGAAAACCATCAAAACGGGAAATTGAAGTTCTCTAGGCAGCTAGGGTTTCCACGAAACCTAGAAGTTCATCAAAAACCATCCAGCATTCCAAAGAACAGACCCTACCTAAAAAAAGAAGGACAAGATCAGACAAAGGAGGATCCATCACTTTAGAATAGGATGAAATACCTTAGAGGAAACTAAGGTCAACCACATTGAAATAGAGGGCCAGAGAAGATGATAAAGTATATGTCAGAAAGGGTAAAAAATAGGTTTTTCCAGTAGTCTGACTATTTCCTGAGCAACTTGAGGTCGAACATGTGCCCATTGGTATGCAGGTAGAAAAGGATCCTAAAATGAAAGCAAGCAGACAACAGAAGAATAAGTAGGTTAGTTCTGAAGAAGCCACAATTGAATTTGTGCCATCTGACACACAGATTGAAGAGCCTCCTGAGGCAAAACAAGGCAGAAATAAAAAGGTGAAATGGGTCCCAGGGATGGAAAGTAAACCAAATAAAAATACCAGGTTGACTAACCAACTAAGGCTAAAATCCAAATCGTTATTCAATTCATCCTTCAAGGAGCATAAGTTTATTCTAATAGAAGATCAAGAAACTGATGAAGAGACCTGTGGATTTACCAAAATGGAAGAAATGGCCATCCACACTTTGAAGGAAATGCCAATAGGAAAGACCAGAAAGAAGCACAACAAGGGACAAAGCTCAGGTATTAAACCTATTGATTTGGAAACATAGTACACCACAGGTCCATACCCAGAGAAATATTTAGAAGAGACTGGTCCAGAAACAGAACATGTACCAGAGAAATTTTTAGAAGAGACCAAACCAGAGGAAAGGGGGGAAATGTTGAGGGTACATGAACCTTTGAAAGAAAACATTAGAGATAAACCTGAGAAGAAGCCAAGGTGTGAGATGAGACCTAGGAAAACTAAGCTCTCCATTGATCTCAACAAGCCTACTGTTGAGGAAGAGTATGAGCTTAAAACTGAGAACATTGTGGGAATTGAGATCAAGCCTAAAGTTGAAGGTAACAAGGAAATGGAGGATAGTAAGCAGCAGGTGGAAACCCTCAAACAAAAAAATGACAATATGAGGCAACAGATTCAAGAGTTGCAGCAAAAAAATCAAACACTTGAGATGCAACATTCAAAATTACAAAAAAAAGTACCAAAACTTGCATAAGAAACATCAAAAGACATGCATGTTCCTAAAGGAAATCATCTAAGTCTATGTTGACAAGAAGTAAGAAAATTGAAATCCTGTGCAAGTTTTTCTCCAGTGTTAAAGACATTTTTCCATTTAGTTTCATATGTGTGTATCCATGTGAGGTCGACAACAAGATCCATTCTTTGAAGACTTTTGTGGTGCATCTCCTACACTTTTGTTATCAGCAATGACTCTAGTTTCATTTAGAAAATATTTTGTTTTGGTTTGAGATATCACTGCCAGTTGTAATGTAATATCTTTTTGATAAAAACAATATTTTGTTAGGTTGAGGTTGTAGGCTCGGAAAAGGGGATTTATCCCTACAAATTAGCACTTAAACTCTACTTCATTGAATGTAAAGAAGTGTTCTTGAAAAGTAATCATAACTAAATGGTGAAGTTTAAGATCTACATATTTGAATGTAATGAAAAGCTTAACCGTAGAATTTAGGATCTAAGATAGGCATTCGAACCCTTTTGGGTGGATAAATAGAAGAATATGGGAATGTAGAAAGGTTCATCTTTTTGGAGTGTATCAAGATATCAGGATATAGACTGGGCTTATGAAGTGTAATATCTACAAAGTTTTATACTCAGTGAATATAATTTCTGGTGAACAGACTATCTTTCTCAATCTTGCTTGTCATTTCTTCTTATTTGGATGCATGTTGAATGTCTTTCAAAGAAAATATTCTTTCTCTTTAAATTAATGTGCTTACAACCTATTGAGAAATGTATTCCAAGTATTGTTTTAGGTTTAATGCAATGTTTTAGATCTAAAATTTCTAGCTGCAAGTGACAAATTGTATGTTTTTCAGTGTTTTTTGGTTCTACTTTTATAAATTTTACCTGTTACACCATAATGCCTGCCACCATCTAAGGGAAATATTGTAGTGACTATTGTTGAACAGTGCAACTAGACCCATGCCCTTAAAGCTTATCCATCAGCTGACCATCAAAACAAATAAACCAAACTTATAAAAACCAATCATCCCAATAACTAAGGTGGCCTAGATCTTCCCTTAGCAATCAGGTGCAGACTATAGGACCAACAACTACCTTGCCATATTATCCCCTTTTTGCTCCATGATCTCTCATGATTTCTAAAGTAATCATTCGGGAAGATTTCCCAAATATTATTTTCTTGATTATGGCATGCAAGTGTGATCTTCTTGATTTATGGTGCACATCACAAAACTCGAACTGGCATGCATTAGAAAAACTTTGACAGGAGCTCATTAGAAAGACTCATACTGGTGCACATTAGAAAAACTTGGATTGGCATGTGCACCTCATGTCATCTATTGCATAGTTTTTGGAGTGTGTGCAAAAAATAAAACGTGCATACAACTTTGTTTTTGCATGCACGCATACCCAAAAATTTGGGTTCAAACAGACCCCCACCATTATTATTTGGCTCATCCTCGAGCCAATTTCCAGATGGATTGACTGATGCGATGGATGGAATTGAGTAAGAGAAAATCATCAACATGGTATGAGAAAAGAATCAAACCAAGTTTTGATTGCAATCAGGTTTGAGTAAGAGCAAATTATGTTTCCAAGCTGTAGTTGCATCCAGACAAAGGTCTTGGAAGAAGTTGAGCAGTCCTCAAGGTAAGTGATGGATTTGGGCTTCATTCATACAAATTCTTGAACTTGTTATATTCAAGGGTTTCTAGAGTTGTGAGTGAGAGATATTTTTTGAACACACCATCCAAAAACTAACCCCCTAGATGAAGCAAGTGCTACAACTAGAGCTTGGCCCAATTGCTCGTTGACCAGCTATGAGAAGTAGATCCTGAGGAAGATATTCATCAGTAGATATCATCATCATCCTCTTTTATTGTTGATATAGAAGTATAGAATGGAATATGTGAACCGCCACACCCGATGGAGAGGATAACCTACAGCATTAGGCTACCCATTTCAGCAAAGGTGATTATCCATGGTGACAGGCACACCAACTCTAGGCTCAGAGAGATGGTGTACCATCGCAACTTTGAAGCACGGTTTAGGGAACTGTGTGATGGTATTTTGTATCTTTATAGTGAATAAGAAGTTGGGACATCTACCTATCAGTTTAGTTCATATTTTCAACTGCCACGAGAACTGGATTGTGGGCTCTTTGGCTATCTGGCTGGGATAAAAATTGCATGCCAAAAATTCTGTTGAACCGAGCCATGGAAGGGAAACTTGAGTTGGATATGGTAAGATAAGTGGATATTATAGGGATAATGGCAAAAACACATAGAAATGGTGAATGAGAAATGGGAAGAGGCAAGAGAGAATGGGGCGCGAAGGGTCTCTTCGACGAATGGGTAGGTGAGGATGTGTACATATAGAGCGAAAAATGGTTGGAATTGCATGATGTAATGAAACAAGGGGTCGAAATGTGTGGATGACTGGAGAAGAACTATGGACCCATGGTTGATCCCCACCAACAAGTAGATAACGGTTTTTATCTGTCATACTAATGATGTGCCTTTTGGAATGTGGCATCATAACTGATTTCAAATGGGTCGTGTGTGATCTGGATGAATGGGATTGCTTGAACTTTCACTTTGGTTTAATGTTGGATAGCTTGTCCCAAACCCATGTGGGTCCCCTATCAGAGAAAGTATCTTGTATGTGAGTCATAACTCCATAAGAACTGGAAATATTGGGAATCTATAAATTTTTCAATCCATCCAGTCCATATGTGTGACATTGTGTCTTGTGTTGCCAAAAAGGTTAATTACGCTCACTATGTACCTTCCTATATGTTGTACATCCTATGATATGTCTACCCTACTATAACTCTAGGTTGGATAGATGCTGCTAAATGCGAGGTGACCCTTGCGAGCCATAGTACACCTTCAATCTGCTTCCATTGACGAGTCCCTTGAGAGGTTGTCCCTGCAATGTGATCATCTTGGTCATGCCATCTTCACTAATGTAAACTAAGCGGGAGGGTCCCAACCAAAAAATACGCAACTTACTGAGGTGTTGTAAATATTTTCTATCATATAAAAACATCAGATAACCTGGCTACAGAATTTTAAGGCGGATGTTGCAATCATGTCATGCCTTCTATCTCATATTTTTTACCACCTGGTTGAATCCCTCCACAAAATGATCCTCTTCCATCTCCATGACTTCATCTAATCTTTGTTGAAGTCATTGTTCATTTTTCATGTGGGTATTTATAGCAATGCATAGGCTAGGAATAATAAATTCGAGCGGCATGACTACTTCTCCATCATAGACCAATTTGAAGGGGGTGTGCTTCATCAACCATTTTCAAGTTGTTCGATATGCCCAAAAAAATATGGGGATCCGCTTATCCCAGTCATCATGCTACACATTACAAAATTTGGTTAAATCATGTTCTAAAATATTATTGAAATATTAAACCATGCCATTAGCTTATGGATGATAAGGAGTCATCTTTTTGTTGTGAATCATGAACTCCTTAGTGAGTTTTCGAATGGTCTTGTTCAGAAAATGTGATCCTTGATCACTCATTAGCACCTTCGAGCACCCAAACTTGGTAATCACATTCTCAAAAATGAACCATCTCATCGTTTATGTAATACAATCCTTAATCGGTGTGTCTTCAGCCCATCTACTCAAGTGCCCAATGGAAATAATAATATAACATGCACATGTCCAACTCACAGAAGGATTGATAGGGCACAAAAAATCAATGGCCCACATATCAAATGGTTCCAATGCTATAATCGGAAACAAAGGTATCTCATCTCCTCAACATGGCTTTCTGATGCATTGACAAATGTCGCACTGCTTAAAAAAATTCTTGGCATCAAAGAAAATCGAGGGCCACCAAATCCCTATGTGTAGGAATTTTCACGTGGTAGTCCTACCAGCATTGTGAACACCTACAAGATCCTCATATGATTTATACAAAATGGGGTCTCGTTCATGTTCTAAGACACATCTACACAAAATTTCATCATCCCCCAGCTTGTATAAGTGTCCAGAAATCAACCGATAGTCAACACTACGGGTCACCATTTGGTGATGTTGAGCTAGAGTATATCCCATCGGATCCTTACCTGAAGTGATAAATTTGGCAATGTCGACCAGTTTATTGGGAACCACCTCTAGATGAAAAATTTATGCATCATGGATTTCATCATTGAGGCTTCGATCAAATTCTTTGAACTCAACCCTTGACAAGTGATCCAGTTTGACATT
>ML802913.1:185646-211282 GCA_009831015.1 Picea engelmannii
TTTGACCAAATACTTGAGCATTGAATGGTAAGTAAATAATTTAAACAGGGTGCCCAGTAAGTAATGTTGAAATTTTTTCAAGGCATAAACCATGGCAAGGCCCTCGTGCTCAGTCGTGTTTATGTTTGTAGCATTGGACATGTATTTTCGTATAGTTCTAAGTGTCTAGATGTGTGTAATTTGTCCAAAGCCTTCTACCTTCAGACTTTACTTTAATTAAAGGAATTATTAAAGTAAAGTGATTTAATTAGAGAGTTGAGTTTTATTTAAAGAAATTCTTTAATTAGAATCGGTGAATTAAATAATAGCCATTGATCTCAAGTGAGGTGAGAAGTAATATCAATCGTCAATCACTTTGGAGATTAGGGTTAGGTCATAACTCAATCTTATAAAAGAAAGGCTAGGATAAGGAAAAGACATGACTTTAGACTTGATACATTGATACAGAGCAAAGAAGGACTTTTCCTCAAACTGTTGGATCATGAAGGATTGTGATTCAAGGAGATCTTGGATAGATGGAGAAGGACTTCCATCTAGAGATCGGGTCAGGGAGAAGAAAAAACAGGGGTAGTCGCAAGTGGGTCTTAGTCAATTCGACCTGCGGCAACAGGATCGTATCATACAAAGTTTCATATATTGTTTGAGTGCATGTATGTGGTTCTTAGTGGAGACAAGTGCATATACACTGGTTTTCTTAAGGAAAGACACATACAGCTCAGGAAGCGTGAAAGTACAAGGTCATACAGAAACACAAGATATTGTTAGGGTTTGTAGGTATTGTTCATAGTTTTTGTATTTCTCTATGGGCCATTATCCCAAGTACGAGAGCCTTGGTGATATTTGAAGTTATTTGAATTATAATCTTAGTTGATGGGAAGAATATCTTTGTGTTTTGTGGTTGAGATTTTTGGTTTCCAGTATTGCTTCCACTATCTTTATTTTGTTGGATAGTTGGTTGTCATTTATGTCAACAAGCATGAGTTGTAATTGATGTCAATAAGAAGTGGTTTTCATTTGATGTCAACATATGTGATGGGTGTATTTGGAGAAGTCTCCAAAGTGGTCCCCATATGGCGTAGCTCTAAGCATGGCCCTCACGAGAAGACACTTTGAATAATTCTACCATAAACCCATATATATAGTCATGAAGCCTGAATTTGTTTGAGGAATAAGGCCATGAAGGATAGTGTGAATGTAGGTAACATAGTCATAGATGGATATTCCTTGTCATTTTGTTTCCAGTGATAGGTGGTACACCACGTGGTTCCTCACGGTTGAGGATTTATCAGGTCATGAAGATGGAAGCCGCGAAGATTGGTTATGGAGCCCCTAAACAATTAAAAGTCTTGTTCAAAGGGTAAATTGGTTGTAACAAGAAATCCCGAAAGTGAGGAAATAAGTTAGCTTGAAAAAGTATAAATACACCACAAGAATTCTTTCACAAATACACACACAAGTTCAATGATTATCTATATTTCAAGTGTTTTTCGTAAATATTTCCATGGTATATCTGAGGTAGTGAAGTATGAAGAAGTATAGTCTGAGTTAGCGAAGGGAAGTCGAAGAGAAGATAATTTTTTGAGGGCATCTATGATTTTCAGTGAAGAAATGCACGGACATCTACTAGTTTCAGTGAATGAAGGCGCGAACATCTGCAAGTTGCAGTGAGGATGGGTCGTGGATATGTGAAAATACCTTTAAGGAGATACCATCTCTTTTTTGTTGAAGATGATTTGCATAGGTTGGTGTGTTGGTATGTGATGATATGCTTCAGAACTTCTTCATGAGTAAAGGTATGTCTTGTACATGTTTCGTTGAGGCTTGTATCATGGATGGTATGGCACATGCTTGAGGCATGTCTTCGAGGCCCTTTTGGTTTATGGTTGCATATGGTTGAGTTCCATGTTATGGTTTCATTAGTACATGCTTGAGACATATCCTTGGTACATTGTATATGGTTGTTATGGTTCATTGTTAGAGGCACACATTTGTGATATTGGCATATATTTTAGGCATATCTTATGGTGTATGGTATGATGCATGCTTGAGGTACATTATGGTACATGGTTTGGATACTTGATGTTGATATGCTCTATATGTGAATATCTGGTTGATATATCAATGTCAGATACAGTGACAAGGATAGTGAAAAGTTACAAGTTGATGACCAGTTACAAATTGATGTGACAGTGACAGGTTATAGGTTGATGATCAGTTACATATTGATGTGACAGTGATAGTTTAATGATCAGTTATAGGTTGATGTGATAGTGACAGGTTGATTATCAGAGGGAGTGAAAAGATCAGCGGTATTGAAATTTTGGTCTACATTTATATTTCAAGGCGGCAATATGGGGCAAGGAAAGGGGGGTGTGGCCTCCTTCCGGTTGGTGCCAAAGAATAGAGGGATTTGGAGCTTCCTTCAAGTTAGATCCTAAGAATTAGGGGGTTGTAGCCTCCTTATGGTTGGAGCTAGAGAATTCGGGGAGTTGAATCTTCCTTCAATTTGGATCCTGTAAATAGGGGGTCATAGCCTCCTTCCAATTATATCTAGAGAATTGGGAATTTGGTGCTTCCAATGAATGTATTATTTTAATATATAATAAAATCATTCCATGGTTTTCTCCCATTTGATTTTCCACGTAAATTTTGGTGTACTATGTTTCTATGGATGTTTATTATGCTTTATTAATTTATAATGTTCATGATATATTGATGATATATTGTTTATGAAATTAATTATTACATAGTGTGGTTAAAAATGATAATAAAGTTCTCATACTGATTCACCCCCCTCCCCTCTCATTATTCCAACAATTGGTATCAAAGCAGGTCCTTCAAGAAATAGTTTAACCACTCGAAGGAGATCATGGAATACGCTAAGATTGGAGCACCAAGGTTTGATGGTCATAATTATTCCTTTTGGAATAAAAGGATGCAAACCTTTTTACAGGCATAGGGATATGATGTTTTGTAGTTAGTAGTAGACGGATATGTAGTGCTAGCCACTCCCCCAACTAACAAAGATGAAAAGAAACTCGGCGAAAAAAATTCAAATGCTAAAGGCACCATTCTAAGCAGTCTAGATGATTCAATATTTGTCAAAGTTATGCATTTCAAGACCAAAAAGGATCTTTTGGATAAAATTCAAAATATTTATGAGGGAGACACCAAAGTCAAGGGAGCTAAGCTTCAAACCCTTAGAAAGAATTTTGAGCAATTGAACATGAAGGAAGATGAATACATTGCAGCCTACTTTCTGTGAGTTGACGAAACAGTGAACATTATTAGAGGACTAGGAGAAGAATTTGATGAATCGATAGTCATTCAAAAGGTTCTAATATATATACCTATGAGACTTAATCCTAAGATATCAGCCCTAAAAGAAAGAACAGATCTTGACAGTTTGATCATGGACGAGCTACATGGAATATTCACAACTTATGAAATGAGGATAGAAAAAGAGAACCCATTCATGAAGGAAGTAGCATTCAAAGCATCCAAGAAGACAAAGAAGAAAAACAATCAAAAGTAAAAATCATATTGTAGTTGCAGTGATGATTCAAAGGAAGATAAATAAGTGGAAAACTTCATAAGGAAGTAAAAAAGAGGAATCAGCAAGTACAAAGGTATGCTTCCATTGAAATGTTTTAATTGTGATGGTATTGGTCATTTTTCTTCTAAATTCCTTATGCTAAGAATAAAGGTAGATATGAAGAAGAATATCTTAAGAAGAAAAAGAAAAAACAAAAAGGAGACAAGAGAAGGAACAAAAAAAAATTATTCAAGAAAAACTTCTACTCAAAGGAAGACATATCCTCATCAGACGAGGATGATGATAGTGACAGTGATTCATAAAGAGTACTCTTCATGGAAGTAGATGATGATGAAGAGGATTTTGAAGAAGAAGGTGAAGTCGATCTCAGAGTCAAATTAATCAGTGTCTCAGAAGAACTAGGGAAAGAAAGAAAGAAAAACAAGTCACTCAAGGGAGAATTAAAGAAGAAAGAAGGATCTCAAAATTCCAACTAAGAAGAAATCGAGCAGGTAATCACAAAGTTAAAAATCCAGGTAGAAGAAGATGGAAGGATTGAAGAAACACTCAGAAATCAGTGAGAAGATAAGGAGAAGATGATTGAAAACTTAGAAGAGGAAATAGTCACCTTAAGAAAGGATATTCATAAGAAAGATATCCAGAAGAATAGAACCATGATATTGTATGAGATCATCAATAATCAGAGGCCACACTATGATAGATCTAGGATAGGACACAACCAGATGTAGACTAAAAAAGGTTTGAGCTCAAGCTCCAATATGACAGAATGGGAAGCAGAACAAAGTCATTATACAGAAATCGTCAGAGGAACTATCAAGAAAGAGGAATACAGGAAGTCTCCAGAAGAAAATCACAGAGGAACCAGACCACCTAGAAGGCTCAGAGTACAGAATCAACAATCAGAAACATCTCAAGAAAAAGAATGCTTCAGAAGAGTAACACCATTCAGAAGATCCCCTACATCCAGGTATTAAATTATTTTTCTTGGTTATTCTTGTACTAATTTTGGACACAAAGTTGCAAACTGTAGATCCTATGCCAAGAAAAAAAAGCAACTATGAAGGCTATTCAAACAACAGTAATCCTAGAAAGTCACACAAAGCACATAACAAAAATTATAACAGTTTTGGTTCACTAAGTAATGAGGTGGAGTGTTATAAGTGCAACAATTTTGGACACATGGCCAAAGATTGTAGACTGATTGTCCCTCTAAGGGAACCACGGAATAATACCAAACAAGAACCACAAAGGATATGGAGAAGGAAGCTGGATCAATTCAACACTAAAGAATTATCGTTTTCTCTACAAATGCAACACAAGAAAAGTGGGTGGTATGTTGAAAGCGGTTGTTTGAAGCATATGACGGGTGACAAGAATAGGTTTCCGACCCTGAAGAAGGAACGATATGGACTAGTTTCATTTGAAAGTGATAACTCAGCCAGGATTATAGGTAGAGGCACATTCAATCTTGGAAGCAAAGATGCCAAGGCCGAAAACATTCTATTGGTCGAAGATATGAAGCACAATCTTCTAAGTGTAATTCAAATGTCTGATCAAGGACATAAACTTTTTTTTTTACTCGGAAAAATGTGAGATAAGGAAGGAAGGATCAAGAAAGTTGGTAGCTACAGCTACAATAACCCCAAATAACATATATATCCTAAATGAAATTAGAAAGGAAATATGTTGTTTAGCAAAGGAAAATTAAAGTTGGCTCTAGCACAAAAGAATAGGTCACATGAACTTTGATAACCTCATCAAAATCAGCAGAAAGGAAGTAGTGAAATAAATTCCTGAGATTTTAAATCCAGCAAATACTCTATGTGAGCATTGTCTACAAGGAAAACAAACCAGGACCAAGTTCAAATCAAAAGAGTACTCCATGACAAAACCATTGGAGATTGTACACACTCACCTATGTGGACCTACAAGAATGAAGGGATTAAATGGAAAACAATATTTTCTGTTATTGGTTGATGACTACACAAGAATGAATACAGTTTGTTTTCTCGGGAAGAAGTTAGAGGCATTCAAATACTTCAATATATACAAAGAGATGGTTGAAACTGATATGGATTTGAAAATCAAGTGTTTGAGATCAAACAATGGAGAAATGTTTACATCAAAAGAATTAATGGGTTTATGTGGCAACCATGGAATAAAAAGACAGTTCTCAGCATCCAGGACACCTCAACAAAATGGAGTTGTTGAAAGGAAGAACAGAATAGTACAAGAAATGGCTAGAACCATGTTGCAATATTCCAAGTTGAGTGACATCTTTTGGGCACAAGCAGTATATACAGCAGTTCATATTATGAATAGAGGAATGATCAAAAGTAACATTTATAAGACTCCCTATGAGTTATGGAAAGGAAGACCGGAAAATGTGAATCATTTCAGAGTATTTGGAAGCAAATGTTATATCAAAAGAGAAGATGGAAGGCTTGGAATATTTGACTCCCGAGTTGATAAGGGCATACTATTTGGGTATTCAAGCAAAAGAAAAGCATATATATGATTTAGTCCAAGACTCAATAAGATAATGGAAAGCATCAATGTAACAATTGACGAGACATATGTACAGAAGGGAAAAGAAGGAAGCAAATATTCAGAAGAGAGGGATGATGAGGAAGATCTAAAAGTAGAAGTAGAAGAAGAACAAGAACAAGAAGAACAAGAAAAACTAGAAGTAGAACAAGGGGAATATGAGAAACACATAGCTCCTAAGACACCAAGCCGACGAGTGCAAAAACATCATCCACCAAAACAAATTATTGGGAATAAATATGCAGAAGTTGAAACCCGAAGAAGAAGAATTTCACTAAAAGAAAGGCATCTAGCACCATTATTCGCAGTTGAACCAAGTAGTTTTGAAGAAGCCATCAATGACGAACATTGGGTAAAGGCTATGGATGAATAATTGGATCAGATAGAGAATAATGACACATGGGAACTGGTTCCAAGGCCGAAGAACAAGAACATGATTGGTACAAAGTGGTTTTTCAGGAACAAATTGAATGAGGATGGACAGGTAACCATAAACAAGGTAATGTTAGTGTGCAAAGGATATTCTAAAATTGAAGGTATATATTTTGAAGAGACCTTTGCCCCAGTTTCCAGGATGGAAGTAATCATATTTATATTAGCTTATGCATGTTCTAAAAGAATCAAGGTATATCAAATGGATGTAAAATCATCATTTCTAAACAGATAATTAGAAGAAGAAGTCTACACCGAACAGCCTGAAGAAATCATTTTATGGACTCAAGCAGCCCCCGAGAGCATGGTATTCAATATTGGACAGGTATCTATAGCAACAAGGATTCAAGAAGGGAAAAGCAGGCAACAATCTCTACATAAAAGTGGATCGAGATAATATATTGATAATTGAAGTTTATGTAGATGATATTATCTTTGAGAGGGATGATGATAGGATGAGTCAAAAGTTTTCCAAAGAAATGCATAATGAGTTCGAAATGTATTTGCTCAGTGAGTTGACTTTCTTTTTTGGATTACATATATGTCAGCATGATAAAGGTATTTTCATCTCCCAGACTAAGTACATCATAGAAATGATAAAGAAGTTTGGAGTGGAAGACTACAAACCTGTAAGTACTCTTATGAAGACCAGATGCAATTTGAGCAAGGATGATGAATCTAAGGATGCAGATCAAAAACTCTATAGAACAATGATTGGCAACTTACTCTATGTGACAGCATCAATACTAAACGTGATGCAAGAATTTGGACAGGTTGCAATATTTCAAGCGTCACCGAAAGAAACACATGTTATGGAAGTAAAGAGAATATTCATATATCTTAAAGCAACAAAATATTTTGGATTATGGTATCCAAAAAGGAATGAACTATCTTTGGTCACCTACATAGACGCATATTGGGAAGGTAGCATTAACGATATAAGAAGCACAAGTGGAGAAACATTCTACTTGGCTGAGTATTTGGTATCATGGTTGAGCAAGAAACAATCATCAGTATCTTTATCCATAGTAGAAGAAGAATATATTGCAACAGCAGCATGTTGCACTCATCTTCTCTGGATGAAGCAAACCTTGTAGGATATACAAGTTAAGTATGATGAGCCCATTTCAATACTCTATGACAACACCAACACTATCAGTATATCCAAGAATCCAATGATGCATTCCAAGACGAAACACATTTCGATCAAGTATCACTTTCTACGGGAACAAGCTATAGAGAAGAACATCAAGCTAGAGTACATTGGGACAAAAGAGAAGATTGAAAATATCTTCACCAAACCTATTCCAAAGGAGAATTTTGAGTATATTCAACAGAAACTTGGAGTGGTTTCTTCCCCACAGTGATCCACACGACATCAGGCACATTAAGACATGGGGAGAGAACAAGAAGACATGAAGAATTCAAGTAAAGAAATTTTTGAATGCTTTTCATATACATCAGATACTTACACGAGGAAGCACCATGAAGAGAAATAAGAGACTTGTAGACAGGGAGAGAAGCCCCAAGGATAATTATCCTTTTCCATTGATGTCAAATGGGGAGAGAGAGAATAAAGGCATGGTCGGAGAGAGAAAAAATATGCATGAATATAGGGGGATCATTGGTCATAGGGTGAGAGATGGTCACAAGGGGAGCATGAACATAAGCATGAATGTTCACATGATATCAGTGTTTCCATCAATGCCAAAGGGGGATATTGTTAGACAGTTGGTTGTCATTGATGTCAAAAAGTAGTGGTTTTCATTTGATGTCAACAAATGTGATGCGTTTATTTGGAGAAGTCTCCAAATTGTTCCATTTATGGCGTAGCTCTAAGCATGGCCCTCACGGGAAGATGCTTTGAAGAATTCTACCAAAAACCCATAGGTGTGGCCATGAATCCCGAAGTGGTTTGAGGAATAAGGCCATGAAGGACAGTGTGAATGCAAGTAACACAGTCATGGATGGATAGTCCTTGTAATTTTGTTTATAGTGATAGGTGGTATGCCATGTGGTTCCTCACTGTTGAGGAGTTATGAGGTCATGAATATGGAAGCCCTAAAGATTGGTTATGGAGCCCCTAAATAGTTACAAGTCTTGGTCAAAGGGTAAATTGGTTGTAACAAGAAATCCCTAAAGTAAGGAAATAAGTTATCTTGAAAAAGTATAAATACACCACAAGAAGTCCTTCACAAATACACACACAAGTTCAATGATTATTTATCTTTAAAGTGTTTTTGGTAAATATTTTCTTGGTATATATGAGGTAACAAACTCTGAAGAAGTATAGTCTAAGGTAGCAAAGGGAAGTCGAAGAGAAGCTAACTTTCTGAGGTCATCCGTGAGTTTCAGTGAAGAAAGGCCTGGACATCTGTGAGTTTTAGTGAAGGAAGGCACAGACATCCGCAAGTTGCACTGAGGACAGGTCATGGATCTGTGAAAATCCCTTGAAGAAGATACCATCTCTTGTTTGTTGAAGATGATTTTCATAGGTTGGTATGTTGGTCTGTGATGATGTGCTTCAGATCTTCTTCCCAAGTAAAGGTATGTCTTGTATATGTTTGGTTGAGGCTTATATCATGGATGGTATGGAACATGCTTGAGGCATGTCTTAGAGGCTCTTTTGGTTTATGGTTGCATATGGTTGAGGTTCATGTTTTGGTGTCATTGATACATGCTTGAGACATATCCTTGGTAGATTGTATGCGGTTGTTACGGTTCATTGTTAGAGGCACATATTTGTGATATTGGAATATATTTGAGGCATATATTATGGTGTATGGTACGATTCATGCTTGAGGTACATTGTGGTACATGGTTTGGATACTTGATGTTGATATGGTCTATATGAGTAGATTTGGTTGATATATTAGTGACAGGGACAGTGACAAGTTACAGGTTGATGATGAGTTACAGGTTGATGATCAGTTATAGATTGATGTGAAAGTGATAGGTTATAGGTTGATGATCAGTTATAGATTGATGTGACAGTGAAAGGTTAATGATCAGTTACAGGTTGATCTGACAATGACAAATTGGATGACAGGTTGATTACAGGTTGATTATCAAAGGCAGTGATAGTATCAGTGGTAGTGATAATTTGGTATACATTTATATTTCAGGGCGGTAGGACAGGACAAGGAATGGAGGTTGTATCCTATTTCCGGTTGGTGCTAGAGAACATAGGGAGTTGTAGCTTCCTTTAGGTTGGAACCTGAGAATCAGAGGGTTGTAGCCTCCTTCTAGTTGGAGCCAGAGAATTCAGAGAGTTGTAGCTTCCTTCAGGTTCGATCCTGTAAATGGGGGGTCATAGCCTCCTTCTATTTGTAGATGGAGAATTGGGAAGTTGGTGCTTCCAATGAATGTATTCTTTTGATATATAAGAAAATCATTTTGTGGTTTTCTCCCATTTGGGTTTCCACGTAAATTCTTGTGTATTGTGTTTTTTGGATGTCTAACACACTTTGTCTATTTATATTTCTCATGATATATTGATGATATATTGCTGATGAAATTAATGATTACATATTATTGTTAAAAGTGACAATAAAGTGCTCATATTGATTCACCCCCCTCCCCCTCTCAATATTCAAACATATTTGAGTTGAATATTCTAGCAAGTGTATGTTGTTTTGTGAGCTACTAATTTGAATTACAACAAGGAAATCACTAGATAACAAGATATCTTGGTTCTTGAGTAAGGATTTCAACATGGTATCATAGATTTTACTCTAAGAGGAAGCCAGATCTCATATCCATAGTCATTGATAGTAGATCTATCAGATCTTCAAAGATATCTTAGCATATCCATAACCCGTAGATATAAATCAAAGGATAGACTTCAAGGAAACAACGGTAATGAGGAAGAACTAGGGTTTTGCAATCATATGGAGTTGTTTACGGGTTGAAGAAAGAACAGTCACATACATACGCGGGTTTGTTTGGAGATAGTCACATATAAATGGGTTGAAATAATCATAATCACGTGCATACACGTGTTTCATTAGGTAAATTCATGTACATACGTGGGTTTCAATGGTGACAGGTGCATACAAGGTCGTACAAGTTGATACTGGGGAATTTTCAGCAGCAAGTTATTTCTAGGGAAGTTTATCAGGTCTAAGGGATGGCATCAGCAAGTTTGAGAGTTGAAGATGGATTCGATGGAGCATCAAACTTCCTATATTGAAAAGTAAGAGTTACTTTGGCATTAAATAAGTATGACCTTTAGGAGTTTATGGACAAAGTACTTGTTCCACCAAAATATCTGACAACTTTGGCAGCTCACGAGAAGAAGGAGATCAAAGCTGAGAGGGTTATCTTGGATTTAGTGAAGGATAATCCAATTCCTTACTTATATGAAAAGAAAACAACCAAATATATGTTTGATGCCTTGGTAGGTTTATTCCTATATCACTAACATGAATAGGAAGATATTCTTAAGAAATAATCTCAGACCTGTGCAGATATCTAGATCTGACAATATTACTAGCTATTTCATGAGGATCACTCATGTATGTGATCATATTGTAGCCATAGGGGATAAAATGGAGGATGTACTAGAGCTCATGAATGTGGTATTGAATGGTCTTCCCAATTCATGGGAACCATTTTTCAAGGGAGTTTGCACTCAAGAACATTTCTGAGATTGGCAAAGAATTTGGGATGATCGCATCCAGGAAGAGACTTGGGAAGGATCTAATAGCTTCAAGCAAGGAAGTAGTGATGAGAACTTGGATATTGTCATTAATATAAAGAAGGGAAAAGGAAAGAGTTCCAACAATAAGGGTAACAATGATGGGGGATCATCACAGCCAAGGAAGAATAAGGACTTGAATAAAATAAAGTGCTTATCATGTCATAAGAATGGATATTATGCATCTCACTATTTAGAGAAGAATAAGGGAAAAGGAAATATGCAGACAGTAGCATCAGAAGAGACACGGCTAGATGAGTTTGTAGCAAAGTTTGAGAATTATTTCTCACTAGTTTCTTGCCTTTCTACTAGCACAGCTACCAGGAGTGCATGGTACTTGGATAGTGGTGCATCTCGTCATATGACAAAAGCATGGGAGCTATTTAGAAGTCTAATGGGGAGGGACTCAAATGTTCATGTGGAGCTTTGTGATGATGCCAAGTATGTAGATAAGGGAGATGGAACAATTTCATTATAGATTTAGTCGGGAGGTTAATTGGATGCCCATGATGTGTTTTATGTACTAGGAATGAAGAATAATTTTCTCTTAGTCTCAGATATGGAGGATATGTATTTTGTCGTTACTTTTCAAAGAGGGAAAGTACTCATACTTCAAGAGAAATCTATCCTGGATACAATAGTCATCATTGGGGTTAGAGAATGCACTTTATACAAGTTGCAGGGAAAGCTTGTTCAGGATTTGGTACATGACAATGAAAACCTATGTGAGCTATGGCACAGGAGTTTGGGAAAACTACACTACAAGGCATTGTCAATTCTAAGGGGGATTTGTATAGCTCTTCCATAGTTCATTATTAAGCAGCAGAGAGTGTGCAGAGGGTGTTCACTTGCCAAGAATGCCAAGGTTATTTTTCCAAGTAGCAAGAGTAGGTCCAAGGGGATCTTGTATCTTATCCATTCAGATGTGAGTGGGTCAATGTCAATAGAATTAGTGCAAGGATCATCATACTATGTGATATTCATTGATGACTTTTCTAGGAAAACCTGGATCTTCTTTATGAAGACCTAGGATGAGGTCTTAAGTCATTTTTAGGAGTTTAAAGCTCAGGTGGAAAACTAGAAAGGAAACAAGATCAAGGTATTGAGGTCGGATAATGGAGGAGAGCACACCTCCAATGACTTCAAGTATTTCTGCAAGGAGGCAAGGATCAATATAGAGATGACAGTCTCATTCAACCATAGAAAAAATGGCTTTGTAGAGAGAAATAATCGGTTCATCATGGGTCTTTGAGGGCTATGATACATGACCAAGAGTTTCCTATGTTTCTTTGGGAAGAAGCATGTAACACAACAGTGTATGTGAAGAAAAGGAGTCCTCACAAGATATTGGGGGACAAGACTCTGAAGGAGGCATTATCAAGGATGAAGAAAGAGATAGGATATTTGAGGATCTTTGGTTGTCCAGTCTACATCCATGTGCATGTGGAGAAGAGGAGGAAGTTGGAGCCTTCAGGATAGAAGGGTATATTTTTGGGGTACAACGAGACCTCAAAGGCTTAAAAGATATACATACCAGCACAAAGAAAGACAGTTGTGAGAAGATATTTTTAAGATCAAATAGAACTTGTCATCTAGGAGATCTTAGGAATCATCATCAGTGGCAGAGAATGAAGAGCAACAATCTCTAAAGAATTAGCAGCAAACAACGATGAGTCAAACTTCATGTGGGGAGGAGGAGTTATCCCTTCAAGTTTTTCAGGAGACCCAGTGGCTATTATAGACATTGAGGGATGTTGGTGAGACTCCTAAGAGTGAATTTAGAGAGTGCATACCTACAAGGAAGTTTTTGAACTATATAGAACTTATGAGTAGCATCATTGATGCTAAGACTTCCATTTTTTAGGAAGCAGCAGATCATAATGTATGGCGGGATGCCTTGGTAGATGAGTACACCTTTTTTATGAGGAATGATGTCGGGTATAGAGAGACCTCAAAGGCTTACAAGATCTTCATACCAGCGCAAAGGAAGATAATTGTGAGAATATATGTTAAGTTCGAGGAGAACTTGGCATCTATGATATCTTAAGAGTCATCAATAGTGGAAAAGGATAAGAAGCAGGAAGCTTCGAAGGATGAGAAATAGACATCTGGGAGTCATAATTCAGGTGGGGAGGAGGAGTTATCCCCTTCAATTTATGTCAAGAGACCCAGGTGGCTATTACAGATATTGAAGGATGTTGGTGAGACTCCTATGAGTGCAATTAGAGAGCGTAAGCCTCCGAGGAAGTTTCTAAACTATATGGTGCTTATGAGTAGCATAATGTTTATTGATCCTTCTAGTTTTGAGGAAGAAACAGATCAGAATGTATGGTTGGATGCCATGGTAGAGGAGTACACTTCTATTATGAGGAATGATGTTTAGGACATAGTTTTGAGACCGGAGGGGAAGTCGGTTGTGATTTCTAGGTGGATCTACAAGATCAAGCATGATGCAAATGGTATCATTGAGAAGTTCAAGGAAAGTTTCATGGAGAGAGGGTTCTCCAAGAAAGAGGGAGTAGCCTACGAGGATACATTTTCTCTAGTCATCAGGTATGATTCTATTCAAGATGTTATTTCTATTGTTTTAGTTACGAGGAGGAAAATTCATCAAATCGATGTGAAGATAGTTTTTCTCAATGGGATCATTAAGGAAGAAGTATGCATAGAGAAACCTCGGGGATTTGAGGTACATGGGAGGGAGTCTCATGTGTGTACGCTTAAGGAATCCTTCTCTGGGCTCAAACAGGCACCCAGGGCATGGTATTCCAAGATTGATGGATACTTGAAGAGTATGGGATTTACTAAAAGTGAGGTAGATCCTAACTTGTACTTCATACTTTTTGGGTCGGATCTACTCATATTGGTTTTGTACATGGATGGTTTGTTTCTCACGGGTGCATAGGATATTATTGCAAGGTTCAAAGAAGATTTATCTACTAAGTTTGAGATGAAGGTCATTTTCTTGATGCATTATTTCTTGGGGTTATAGGTATTTTAGGTATCAGGAGAGATATTCCTTAGATAAGGGAAGTACGCAATTGATATCTTGAGGAGATTCAAGATGGAGGATTGTAGACCAATGGATACACCTATGGTAACCAATCTGAAGAATTTTATCACTTCATATTCATAGTTGGTGGATCCCAAGATACACAGGCAACCGATAGGGTCATTGATGTATTTGATCAACACCAGACTAGATATATGCTTTGTTGTGAACACCTTGAGTCAAATCATGGTGGAACCAAAGCAAGTGAATTGGGTATTAGTGAAGAATGTGTTCACATACTTGAGAGGTACAGTGGAGTATGTATTAAGGTATATTGATGAATATGGAGTGGAGTTGCAGGGATATATAGACTCATATTGGGCAGGGAGTGTAGTAGACAGAAAGAGCACCTCGGGGTGTTTCCTCAGCTTGGGATCAATGGTGATTACTTGGTTCAACAGGAAGCATACTTTTGTATCACTTAATTCAGTAGAGGTAGAGTATATGGTAGCAAGTATGGCTATTTGTGAAGCCATTTGGATTCACAAATCACTTACAAGTTTATTTGATCAGAAGTTGGAGCCTATAGTGATATATGTAGATTTTAACCCTGTACAATATTTTACTACTAACAAATTTTCAATAAAAGAACAGAAAACATACAATGGAAAATGAAAATATTACACAAAGATTTTTCCCCTTGAAACACAAACCGGGAAAACCAACATATTATATATTTATTCATTGTGATACATTATTTACAATACAATATACATATAAGAGCCAGAGGCATCCAAAACCCTAACCCAATGACCTGGATTAGTCAACAACCCTAATTCCTTAACCGGAAATAGAAAACCATCGGCAAAAAACCATGTGCCGAAAAACCACCCAACAATGGACACAAAAATCGAGGTGACATGAAAAATGAGGCAAAAATGTGACACGTTTCTCGAGGAAAAAAAATTATCATGGGCACTACCCCTGAAACCCTGCACAGGGGAGATATCACCCCCTTTCAACCCCCAAACAGGGGGCCTAGAATCACCCCCTCAAATCCCCCTATGCGCCTGGTGAAACGTAGCAGACACTAGAGCTTGTCGTGCAAAGAATATAACACATACCCAACATTCTCCCACTTGTTGTTTTCTTTGCATATAGGGGGTTACAGGGTTACATAGTCAACAATATAGGGTAGCAATGCCCATGGATCCTCTACACCAAGAGAACTTCTCGGTGCTCACATATTTTGTTAATGAATCTGCAACATTCTTCAAAGTGTCCACCTTCATCAGCAACACTTTATTTTCTTCAACCATGTCTCTCACAAAGTGATATTGAATATAAACATTATTTTTCTTTGAATGATAAGTCGGGTTCTTCACTAGAAAATTTGCACTCTGAATGTCACAATCTATCCTTACATCTTGTTGTACCAACCCAATACCTGAACACAATATTTGTAACCATATTGCTTCCTTAATTGCATGAGTGGATTCCGTGTATTCAGCTTATGTAGTTGAAAGTGTCACTACAGCCTGTCTTTTTCTCATCCAATTGATTTCTCCTCCGAATAGGTTAAACACATACCCTCTTGTATATCTCCTACAATCCAGATCTCCAGCCCAATATGCATCCACAAAGCCATGTATGTCCAACAATCTGTCCAATCCTAGTCTTCCTTGGTAGCAAAATCCATAGCTAATAGTGCCACGCAAATACCAAAAAACCCTTTTTACTGTTGTTCAATGCTCCTTCCCTGCTTTTGACATATAGCTGCTCAAAACTCTCATTGTAAGTGCAATGTTTGGTCTAGTACAGACCATTGCATACATCAAACTGCCAACTGCACTCACATATGGAACATGAGACATGTCCTCCTCTTCTTCCTGTGTCTTGGGACATTGATCAGTAGATAACTTTACACCAACAGGAATAAGAACCTTGATTGATTTACATTCTTGCATATTAAACCTCTGCAATATTGTCTCGACATATTTTCTCTGATTTAACCAACGTTTCCTTTTTTCCGATCTCTTTTAATTTCCACGCCCAAAATAAAATTTGCAACACCAATATCCTTCATGCCAAATTTAGAGGACAACTGAGTTTTCATGTCCTCGATAATCTCCTTGCTGTTTCCTATTAGCAACATGTCATCCACATACAAGACCAAATAAATCAAATGATCACCAATTAATTTAAAACACACACAATGATCCTCTTTGCTTCTTGTGAAGCCAAGTCCCAGAATATAAGTATCAAATTTTTGATACCACATCCTTGGTGATTGTTTTAAACCATACAGGGACTTTTTCATCTTGCATACTAGCTCCTTCTTTCCCTTCGCATCAAAGTCGTCTAGCTTCTTCATATAGATATATTCTTCCAGATATTGTCCATGTAGGAATGTTGTCTTCACATCCATCTGTTCTACTTAAAAATGAAATGCAGAAACAACAGATAACAGAAATATTATATAAGTTAACTTGGAAATAGGAGAAAAAAATCTCACCAAAATCAATTCCCTCAACTTGGGAATAACCCTTTGCTACTAACCGAGCTTTCTATTTCTCCATTTTTCCTTCTACATTCAAATTATTTTTAAATACCCATTTGTTTCCAATGGTATTTCTTCCAGTTGGCAACTCCACTAGATCCCAACCCTCATTCTTATCCAAGGCTTCCATTTCTTCATCCATGGCCTTTTTCTAGATGTTTTCATCCTCTGAATCCACTACCTCCCTGACAATTCTAGGATCATCATCAGTAATAGACAAAGAAAAATTTGAACGGAAATCAAATGGAGTATGCATTTCCGGTAGCCTTCTTTCTCGAACTGATCTCCTCAATACTGGAGTATGAGGTTCTTCTTCTTCTTGTTCCTGATCTTTTGTAGAGTCTAATTCATCATCCTTTAAATCAAACTCTATTTTCTCTAGTTCTTCCTTACTTGGTAGGACTTCATGTTTAACAACATCCTTCATTTCTCTAAATTCCACATCTCAACTATACACAACCTTCTTAGTTTCTGGGTTCCAAAGATTATAACTTTTGAGACCATCTTTATACCCAATCAAGATACACTTTTCATCCTTCTTATCTAGCTTACTCATGTTTTCCTTTGGAACGTGAACATAGGCCTCACAGCAAAATACCTTGAGATGTGTGAAAGAAGGTTTCTTACTAGTCCATACCTCTTGTGGAGTCTTATAATTTAGCGCTGATAAGAATGATCTGTTGACCAGGTAACATGCAGTACCCATTGCCTCTGCCCAAAATTCTTTCCCTAACCTGGCACCACTGAGCATGCACCTTTCTTTTTCCATCAGCATCATGTTCATTCTTTCTACAACTCCATTCTATTGAGGTGTATATGGAGTAGTCTTATGGCTTGCTATGTTGCACTTCTTATAGAATTCTTCAAATTCATTCCCGCTGAACTCTCTACCATTATTTGTCCTCAGCACCTTAATTCTTTTCTATGTTTTATTCTCAACAAAAGACTTAAACTCTTTAAACTTTTCAAAGACTTCATATTTCTTCATAAGGAAATATATCCAAGTATTCCTCGAGAAGTCATCTATAAATGAGTCATAGTACACATATTGTCCCAATGATGGAACCAACATGGGTCCAAACACATCATTTTGAACTAGCTGTAAAATTCCTTATGCCCTCGTTGCACTAGAGGGGAATCTTACCCGATTTTGATTCCCATATACACAATGTTCACAGAAATAAAAATTTAGATAGAAATTAGACATACCTTCAACCATACCTTTACCGTGTAGTAGTTGAAGACCCTTCTCTCCAATATGCCCAAGTCTTTGATGCCACAACATAACCTTTTCTCCAGATACTGTAGGAGTTCTTTCTTCTTCAACTCCAATATCAGGAACAATGGAACTATTACACCCATCACTAATAGTTCTTCCTTACAACTTATACAGAGTTCCAAACTAAACTCCCTTTAGAAACACCATTGCTCCTCGAGCCATCTTGCAGGTTTCATTTTCAAATATTGTTTTTACCCGTGCATCGTCCATTTTGCTTACAGAAATCAATTTATCGCCAATCCTGGGATGTGCAGAACACTAGGTAGTGTTCTAATCCTTTCATCTATGATCCTTAACTTGAATTTTCCTTGACTTATGATTCTGGTTGTCGAGTCATCACTTAGGAAAACATTACCTCCATCATACCTTTCATATTCACAGAAACACTCCTTGTGGGGAGTCATATGAAAGGATGCACCTGAGTCAACCAGCCATGCATCATGATTTGCATGTGTGCTTGAAGAATCCAAGAATAGATCCCCTCCTTCCTTGGAGGTCTTTTCTTCTATAGAGGGAGATTCTTCAGATCCCTTCTTTTTCTCAACTTTAGATATGCATTGCTTCTTGTAGTTCCCTTCTTTTCCACATCTCCAGCATACCTTTACAAATTTTCCAAGAGACTTGGATCTCCCACTTGAGTACTTCGATATATTTCTTTCCTTGGAGCGTCCTCTTGCAAATAATGCATATGTGCTATTTCCTTCCATGTTCTTTTGTCTCGTATTCTCTGACAACAAGGATGAGACCACTTCATCAAACTTCAAGGCAGTTGTATTACTACATATAGCCACAACTAGATTATCCCACGAGTCTGGTAAAGAGCACAGTAAATGGATACACGTATCTTCATCTAAAATTTTAATCTCAACATATACTAACTTACCACGGTATTGAAGGCGTTCAAATGCTCTGCCACCGAGTCTCCATCTCTCATCCTCAGATTATACAGCTTCTTTCTCAGATATAGATACTGATAGAACTTCCCCAACTTATCCCATAAATATTTGGTTGTAGCTTCCTCTGACACATTCAGTAATACTAAATCTAAGAGACACGGTTGGATTTTTTTCTTCGCCTTTCGATCCAAATTTTTCCATTCATTTATTGAAGTTCATGTAGGTCCAATACATGGATCCACTGTGATCCACTAATCTTTGTCCATCAACAAATATTCCATCTTGAGCTTCCACAACTCAAAAAATTTCCCATTAAACTTCCCAATCTCCATTTTCGAACTGCTTGCCATTTCTTTTCACCTAAAAAATCAATACCATAGATCTCCCACTATAACAAGGCTTATCACAGTCCTGAGCCCAACCCTTGACCACAAAGGTGTCCCCCTGTAGCCAAAAAAGCTCTGATACCAAATGTAGATTTTAACCTTGTACAATATTTTACTGCTAACATATTTTCAATAAAAGAACAGAAAAGATACAATGGAAAATACAAACATTACACAGAGATTTTTCCCTGGAAACCCAAATCGGGAAAACCACCATATTTTATATTCATTCATTGTGATACATTGTTTACAATACAATATACATATAGGACCCAATGGCATCCAAAACCCCAATGACCCAAATTAGTCAACAACCCTAATTCCTTAACTCGAAATAGAAAACCATCAACAAAAAAACCATGTGCCCAAAAACCTCCCAACAATTGACACGAAAATCGAGGTGACACAAAAAATGAGGCAAAAATACGACATGTTTCCCGAGGAAAAACAATTATCGAGGGCGTTTCTCCTGAACCCCCATGCAGGGGGGTTGTCGCCCCCTACGTACCCGGTACAACGTAGAAGACACTAGAACTAGTCGTGCAAAGAATATAACACATACCCAACAATATACTGTGATAATCATAGTTGTATCAAACTCTCAGAGAATCTAGTATTCCATGACATGTCCAAGCATATAAGATTGGATATCACTTCATTCAAGATAGGATCCAGAAGGGAGAAATGAAGCTTCAATATATTTCCATAGATGAGCAGGTGCAGATATTCTGACTAAACCCTTGGTTAAATGGAATTTTATGTTCTTCAGAGACAAACTTGGAGTGGTGAAAAATACCTTCCTCGCTAAGAGGGAGTGTTGATATTTGTAGAATCGGATAGGTATTTCCGCACAGTTCTAAGTGTCTAGACATGTGGAATTTGTCCAAAGCCTTCTTCCTTGAGACTATAATTTAATTAAAGGAATTATTAAAGTAAAGTTCTTTTATTATAGAGTTGATTTTTATTTAAAGAAATTCTTTAATTAGCATTAGTGAATTAAATAACATCCATTGATCTCAAGTGAGGTGAGAAGTAATCTCAACCATCAATCACTTTGGAGATTACATTTAGGTCATAATTGAATCTTGTAAAAGCAAGGGTAGGGTGAATGAGAAGGTGTGACATTACACTTGATACATAGTAGAGAAGGAATTTTGCTCAGACTAGTGGATCATGAAAGACTATGATTCAAGGAGATCTTGGATAGGTGGAGAAGCACTTCCATCTAGATATCAGGTTAAGGAGAAGACAGAAAAAAGGTAGTCGCAAGTGGTTTTCATTCAATTGGAGCCATAGTAGTAGGGTCACACCTTATGGAATTTCGTACAGTCTTTGAGTGCATGTATGCAGGTCTCAGTGGAGCAAGTTTTGTATATGCAGGTTTTCTTAACGAAAGTCATGTACATCTTTGGAAGCATGAAAGTACAAGGTCATACATAAATGCATGATATTTCTAGTGTTTTCAAGTATTGTTCATATTTTTATACATTTCTTTGTGGGCCATTATCCTAGGTACAGGAGTTCTAGTGAGCTTTGAAGTTATTTGAATGATAAGCTTAGTTGATAGGAAGAATATATATTGTGTTTTCTGGTTGAGATTTTTGGTTTCCAGTATTGCTTCCTCTATATTTATTTGAGTTGAATATTACAACAAGTGTATGTTGTTTTGTGAGCCAATAATTTAAATTAAAGCAAAGAAATCAATATATAACAAGATATCTAGGCATCAGAGTAAGAATTTCAACAAGTCATTGTATAATTATTTTCATCATATGACAATAATTTGCAACTAGAAAAGTAAATCGGATGATAAATATTTCCTCCACCTAGCTGCACAAGAACTGCTCCCATTTCAAATGGACGATGCATCTACATGGACATGAAATATCATGGACCAATCGAGAAATACCAAAATTGGCACAGTGACTAGCTTATCCTTTAGGGTATCCAAGGCCTCCTGATATTCTTGTGTCCAGATGTACTTGATATCCTTGCACAATGGATTCTCCAAGGGGGCAACAATTTTCACATAGCTCTGAATGAACCGATGGTAATATCATGTATGACCCAATGTGGCATACAACTCGCGAACCAAAGTGTGGGCCAACATATCTAGTATGGAAGTAATTTTATCTTGGTTGGACAAAAATCCATCCTTTCAAACCAAATACCCCAACAACATCCCAAATGGCATATAGAAGATGCACTTTTTCAAATTCGGTGAAATATGGAGATGGAAACATCAATCCAGCATCACATGGAGGGCTTGCATATTCTCTTTAAATAAGTTGAACACTGTCTAGTTTTCCATGTATACCTCAAGGAACTTATGGATAAATTATTTAATTGTTGCGACCACGATCCTGGAAAAGACAGTGGCTTCATTCTTTAGCCCAAAATGCATCATGGTATAACAAAAGTAACCCCACTCTATAGAAAAAGTAGTATTGTATTGATCTTCTTTTGCAATCTGGATCTCATGATATCTTTAAAATCCATATGTAAAGGAGTAGGCCTCTCGTCCTCCAACATTCTCCAGAACCTCATCAGTGAAAGAAGTAGGGAATGGATCATGCATGAAAGCAAAATTAAGACTTCAGAGGTCTACATAGATTTGAATGTCACCTATTTTCATTGGTTGCACCACCATGTGACTATTCCAATTAGATTCCTCCATGAGAACAATGATTCCAGCATCCAACATCCAATCTAACTCCTTTCACGCTTTTTCTTTATACTTGGGGTTTAATCGGTAGGGCCTCCTCTTAATGGGTTTATCATCTGTCTTAAGTTGAATTTTCATAGGCCCCAAGGACCCTGCGATCCCCTTCATATCCAAGAAGCTCCAAGGGAACAATTCCTCCTAATCTTTGAGAAGATCTATGACCTGAGTGACAGTCTCCTTGTTCTAATAATCTCCAATCATAGCCATTTTGTGTGCTTCCTATATCATGATATTATGTTTCTTTGTCTTAATAGGATGACCATAATCTGATGCAACCATGTAGGTCACATTTCCTTCTACTATGTGCTTTCTCTCATATTATTTGATCTATATGCCACTTGGGTCATCGTCATCAACATCATCAACTTTAAATTTCTAACAATGGATGACCTCTTTCAGTTTCTCCACCTGTTTATGATACGAACATACCACCTTTGGTGTGGAATCCTTTAGTTGATGGTGAAAGATAAAATTTTTAATCTGGAGGATTTCCTCCTCCTAATAAAATTATTCTGTAGTAAAGTAGAACGTTAAGAAAAATTGTGCACTTACATGAACCCATTCCAATGTTTGCCTCCATATCTACTCCCGAATATGCCACCACCTTGTAACCATATCCATGATATGATTGAACCGGTGGACCCATTGGGTATGAGGAATATTATTGGTATTCTAACGTCTTTCGCAATAGTGAATGTGCTCCTGAGGATCTTCAATTCCCTTATATTGATTGGAAAATTTGAAGTTATAGATGGGCTGGAATCTGACCTTTATCAACTCAGCCACATGCACCAAGTCCTATATATTTGTGAGATGTGTCACCCACCAACACGTAGGTGTTCCTCGTACTACGACATCCATCACTTGAACCCTTCGATCTTCTGTAATAGTCTTCTCCATGTCTATTAATAATTCTTCTACTAGCCTCATCCCATCAAACTGCGGGGCATCACATACCTCAGAGCCAATATAGCACACTTCTTTAGTTATCCTTGCACATCTTCAGGTAGATACCTCATACATATTATGTTTTCACCTCTCTATGGCATCCTCTGAGTTAGTATCATATGAATTCATACTCCTCCAACTCAGTTCCCCATCCATGGTGGGATTGTTGTAATATTCCCCGTGTGTCATGATCTTGTAAATATTTTCAATAAAAAAGCTCCACACATCCTCATATACCAACTTTTTGTATATATCCCCTTCATTTGGATCTAATGGTGCGATCACGCATAGGGTGTTTGTTTAAAACAACATCTATCTCTTCTTCAAGTTCAACAAAACATTGTTGTTGAAGGCCCAATCAATGCCAAATAGGGTAGGGTATAATTTAGAATCATCCATTATCTCTATTACTTCAAATTCATCCTTCATATTCACCTCCTCTATGTTCACTTCAACATGCTCCAATTGAAATATAGGGTAGATTCTATACTAATTTTCCAACAGAAGCTAAATGGGCGACCATACAAAGTTCGATTTACCCATCAATTCCCATGACTTCTTTGGCAACATGTTCATGTCAAAACCTAGATCCAACATGACCCCATCCATCTCATAACTTCCAAGTTTAGCTATCATATTGAACTCTCTTCATGTGCACTTATGCTTACTAACCTGGCACATGTCCCTTTCTGGTAGGGGGGATGATATAGACCTATTTGTCCCTTCTTTCCCCATGCAGGTTGCTAACATCTGCGTCAACTTTTGTGTAGCATCAGGATCACTTAACAATATTAAACAGCAATGCAAGAAGTTACTTACTTGATCCTTTGTTTATGTATCACAACTCATGTCACGCAATGTGTTGGTTGTGGAGCCTGATTATCTTCCTGATTCAGAGGTCCTTGCTTTTAGTCGTGTTTATACCCCATGAAGTATTTACACCCCAGAAGTATGTACACTCTTCCACGCGGGGGAGTGCAGAGGGGGGGTACCCCCTCTGTAGGGTCCGGGGGGGCTATCCCCCCAACTGGGGGGTCTGGGGGCAAGAGAGCCCCCAACGGGGGTTTGGGGGAAATGTCCCCCGATAAGGGTTCGTGGGCGAAGCCCCCAAAGGAAAAATTGCCTTGTAAATGTATATTGTAATTTCATTGTAAATCTGGACCATTCATTATAAGGTCGCAGATCTAACGGTAGAGATTATGCTAGGGTTTTTTTCCCTAGAAGGCAACCCTCTTTTATGAGGGAAAGGTATTGCAGCTATGGTTGATCGTGAATATTGTATTCTGAGATAGGATACTGTGAGAGAAAGAAGAGGAAGTTACAACGAGTTTGTTGTAGGTTGTATCCCTTCATATGCTGGACAATAATAAAGGAAGGACCTGAAAATTTCTATGGTGGACGTAGCCCACACTGGGTGAACCACGTAAATCTGTGTCTCTATTGTATTGTGTATCTTCTATGTTTTGTTTCCACATTTGTTTTATTTTATTTCTCCACGGTCCTATTTTTCTAACAACTAGTATCAAAGCGAAAGGTAACTCGCAGGAAAAGAGGGTTCCTGGTTCGAGTGGGCGCAATGTCGGAAGATGGAAAGTTTAGGGTCGAGAAATTTAACGTCCAAAACTACCAGTTATGGAAGATGCAGATGGAAGATTATTTATATCAGAAGGATCTATTCCTACCATTGGGTGGAGTCGCAAAGAAGCCGACGGCCATGAAGGACGAAGAATGGGAGATTCTTGACAGAAAGGCTCTAGGAACGATACGGATGAGCCTAGTAGTGTTGGTGGCTTTCAATATTTCCAAAGAAAAGACAATGAAGGATTTGATGGACGCATTGGCCAAATTGTATGAAAAACCCTCAGCATCCAATAAGGTATTTCTAATGAAGAGATTATTTAATATGAAGATGTCAGAAGGTGGGTATGTTGCAGATCATTTAAATGAATTTAATATGGTTACTAATCAACTAAGTTCTGTAAAAGTGGACTTTGATGATGAGGTCAGGGCTCTTCTAATCTTGTGCTCATTTCCAGAAAGATGGAACAGTTTGGTCATGGATATAAGTAACTCTGTCTCTAGTTCAAATACTTTAAAATTTGATGATGTTGTTGGTGTTATCCTTAGTGAGGAAATGCGACGGAAAAGCACGGGTGAGACATCAGGTAATGCGTTGAACATGGAGAACAGGGGAAGACAAAAGGATAGAGGAAAGGGCTCAAGGAACCATGGGAATTCTAAGAAGGGCGGATCCAAATCCAGACTTGGAAAGATAGAGTGTTGGAATTGTGGGAAGAAAGGACATCAAAAGAAAGATTGCAGAGCTTCAAAGAAACAAAGAGATGGACAACAGGAGAGAAATCAGGAAGCAAATGTAACAGGTGATGTGTTACAAGATTCTTTGATTCTTTTTGTAGATAATATTTCTGAGTCTTGGGTAGTAGATTCAGGATATTCATTTCATGCCACACCTCATAGGAAACATTTTCTAGATTATGTTCAAGGTGATTTTGGACAGGTTCATTTGGGTGATGATGCACCATGCAAAATTGTTGGAATGGGAAAGGAAAAAATAAAGCAACGAAATGGAAACCAATGGTTGTTGAAAGAGGTAAG
>ML802913.1:212643-258196 GCA_009831015.1 Picea engelmannii
GGCTAGACTTGTTGTAAAGGGGTTTGCACAAAAGAAAGGTATAGATTTTGATGAAATATTTTCTCTTGTTGTTAAAATGACTTCAATTAGGACTATTTTAAGTCTTGTGGCAGTAGAAGATTTGCATCTTGAACAATTAGATGCAAAAACAGTTTTTCTCGATGGGGATTTGGAGGAAGAGATTTATATGCAGCAGCCACAGGGGTATGAGGTCAAAGGGAAGGAGAATTTGGTATGCAAGTTGAAGAAGAGCTTGTATGGCTTAAAGAAAGCTCCAAGGTAGTGGTATTTGAAGTTTGATAGGTTTATGATAGAACAGGGTTATAGTAGATGTCATTCTGATCACTGTGTTTATTTTTAAAAGCTAGAAAATGGAAGCTTTATTATCTTGCTATTGTATGTAGATGACATGATTGTTGCAGGGTCTAATATGCAGGATATAAATGTGCTCAAGAACAAATTAGCCAATTGATTTGTGATGAAGGATTTGGGTGCTGCAAAGAAAATCCTTGGCATGAGAATAAAAAGAGATAGAAAAAATCGCAAATTGACATTGTCTCAGGGTGAGTACATAGAGAAGGTGTTGGAGAGGTTTAGAATGCAGAATGCAAAACCAGTTAGTACACCTTTGTCCATCCATTTCAAATTAACTAAGGAAATGTGTCCCAAGACACGGGAGGAGATAGAATACATGTCCAGGGTCCCTTATTCATCAGCAGTTGGCAGCTTGATGTATGCAATGGTTTGCACAAGACCAAATATTGCACATGCAGTGGGAGTTGTCAGGTAAAGAACATTGGGAGGAATTAAAGTGGATTCTCGGGTATTTGAGAGGTACTACTACTCATGCATTATGTTTTGGAGGTTCAAACACTTTTCTACAGGGATATGTTGATTCAGACATGGTAGGTGATAAAGACAGCAAGAGGAGCACCATGGGGTATGTTTTTACTATAGGTGGAACAGCAGTAAGTTGGATTTCGAAACTACAAAAGGTTGTTGCACTTTCAACAATAGAGGTAGAGTATGTTGTTGCTACAGAGGCTAGTAAAGAGATGATTTGGTTACAAAGGTTTATGGAGGAATTGGGAAAGAAGCAATAGAACAGTAGGTTGTACTGTGATAGTCAGAGTGCCATTCACCTTGCAAATAACTCAGCCTTCCATTCGAAGACTAAACATATACAGTTGAGGTACCACTTCATATAATCCACCTTGGAAGATGGACATTTGAAGTTGGAAAAGATACACACTAGCCAGAATCCTGTAGACATGTTAACAAAGGGAGTAACCAGGGAGAAACTGAGTTCCTGCTCAGTTTCAGTTGGTCTTCAAAAATGAAGATGAAGATGAGAAATTTTCCAGGTCCAAAAAGGTTTAGAGTCCAGCATATATAGCAACGGTGGAGTTGTTGAGATCATTCTCCAAGTGGAAGATTGTTGGTTGTGGAGCTTGATTATCTTCCTGATTCAGAGGTACTTGCTTTCAGCCGTGTTTATACCCCATGAAGTATTTACATCCCAGAAGTATGTACACTCTTCCATGCAGGGGAGTGCAGAGGGGGGGTACCCCCTCTGCAGGGTCTGGGGGGGCTATCCCCCTGACTGGGGGGTTTGGGGGAAAACAGGCCCCCAGCGGGGGTTCGGGGGCAGCGTCCCCCGATAGGGGTTCGGGGGAGAAGCCCCCGAAGGAAAATTTTCTTTGTAAATGTATATTGTAATTTCATTGTAAATCTGAACCGTTCATTATAAGGTCGCAGATCTAACGATAGAGATTATGTTAGGGTTTTTTTCCCTAGAAGGAAACCCTATTTTATGAGGGAAAGGTATTGTGGCTATGGTTGATCATGAATATTGTATTCTGAGATAGGAGACTGTGAGAGAAAGAAGAGGAAGTTTCAGTGGGTTTTTTGTAGGTTGTATCCCTTCATATGTTGGACTATAATAAAGAAAGGACCTAGCAATTTCTCTAGTGGACATAGCCCACACTGGGTGAACCATGTAAATCTGTGTCTCTATTGTATTGTGTATCTTCTGTGTTTTGTTTCCGCATTTGTTTTATTTTATTGCTCCACGGTCCTGTTTTTCTAACACAATGTGTATTCTCACTTTGTGCACTTCAACTCTTTATGTACATGTTCCTCTATTTCCCTTTATTTGTTGTGTCACAACTCCTCTTGTCTATGAGCTTCTTCTAGAAACCTTGCAATCATGCATTGGATTTACTTGCACACACAAGCTTCCTCCAAATACCTTTGTGTAGTGTGTTGTGATTCTTCATGGGCTCAAGTTTCTTCCAGTGACCTATGTGTCAGTCATTGTATTTCCTCATGATTTGGGCCTCTTCAAGAGACCTTTGCATCATGCATTGAAAATATTCTTGTGCTCTTTCCACCTCCATGGCCCTCTATGCATCGCAGAGAAACTACTTCTATTTGGTGGCATCAAACATAGTAGGGGGTTGTCTTTTCTTTATTATCTTCCCCTCTAGCCTTTAACCCGATATTTCACCATACTCAAATTCCATTCCCATATTTTCTCTGCCGCGGTTTATCACCCATACATCAACTTCATCATCTTTTTTTATTCCCACATGGCTCTGCATTCACCATGTTGAAGTGTAACTTGTTCTTTCCCACTTATTCAATGACAGTCCTCAGTGACATGATCAGTACTATAATAGTATCCACAGAGACCATCCAGTTTGTTACAAAATTTCAACACGTGGCCTATCTCACCATAGTTAAAACAAGTGGGGTGTCTACCTCCACCTCCTCCATATCTTCATCCTTGACCGGTCCCATATCTTCTTCTCGAACCTCCTTGATATCCACCTCTGTAATCACCACCATAGTCACCACCCTTGTATTCCTCTTAAATCCATAATACATCATGGGTATGGTCTTGCATCCGTTGGAGTGACCGAGAATTGTTCACATCATGCCACATGGATTTGCATAATTCATAGAATAGAGTATGATGTCTCTTATAATATTTCTCTAGTGCTGGGAAGTGAGGTGGTATATGTCCCCACTATCTACAAATATATCACCATTCCATTTGAGGTCCAACAAGAAATAGATTTGGCACACCTGTCGTCATATATTTTCATAACATAGGACACTCATCTATGCGGTGCCCCTATTATTGAGATGTTGTACACCATACATGTTCATGCACCACTTTTTCCTTTTCCATATCCTACAACTACATCGTCAGGTTGGCCATCTGAGAGTGTACCTATCCCAAACTTGGCGATGTCTCTCCTCCTCTTGGTGTAGCCTCTAATCACATCGCAATCTCCACCACTATTTCTTGAGTAGTCACCTTTTGTTTGGTAAGAAGGAATCGAATATGGGGGAGCAACCCCACAATGAACCATTCTCTATGTTACACATCCTAGATCTGGAACATCAACCTATCCAACAAGATCTTGAACCATTGGTCATAATCCTAGACAGTTTCTTCTGGTTCTTTCTTAATCTCCTTAAACTATGTAAATAATTTAGATTCTAACTTAGGCTTCTATAATTCCTTAAGTAGGTCTCTCTTTATTTCCATCAATGACCTTGTCTATCCCACTCATGCAGTGACCTTGTACTTCATGTACCACATCAAGGCTATGTCCCTGAACGTGGTCTCCAGGTGCACAATTTTTTACGCTTCGTCTGTGATCCTCTTCACAGACCATATTGCCTCACATGTGAACCAATGTTATTTTTCATCATCCTTACCCATCACATGGAACAAGGGTAATCTCAAGGTTCTATCATGATTCTCCATCCTCAATCTCAAACTATTCCCTCCTGAGTGGTTGCTTGGTGTTGAGGATCTCGGCATTGATACTCTTACTGTAAAAGTATTACTGACTTCTTCTTCTTCGTGACTCACATCTTCTCTCCCTTCTTCTCCTACTCTTGCTTCTACTCCAATCATCGCATTTTCTAGTGTTCTTTCTTCTTGGCTAAAAATGTGAAAGGGGGGTAGTTAAAAGGAGGGATAACTCCATCTTATTCTAATATTTATTGTGAGGGAACCCATAGGTATCCTACATGTAGCTCTGTAAGACCATCCATTATCGCTAACTCATCTTATCCTCCTATCAAGGGACCTTCATCACCCTCTCCTATCTCTATGCCTCTACTCTACACCTCATCTTCCTCTGAACTTGCGACACTCTGCAACAACCAAGGGGTTTGGAATTCATCTTCTTGGCCCCTACTACCACTAATACCAGTATCTTCATCGAATACCCTACTCTCAACGCCATGCCACTTCGTCAACCTATCTTCATATGTTCTCCTCTCTGGCACATCACACTCTCCCACACTTCCTCATAGTGTGGTCTCCTTCCTCTTCATTATGGGCACGACCCCTCGTTGCACACACCTTGCGTCCTTCCTTCCACTTCTTTGTTTTTCTCTCCTCCTTGAATCAACTCTATTTGCATACCTTTCATCTCTCTCTTTCCTCTAATATTCTAGGTCCATCCTTTTCCTCACCTCATTTCAACAAATTATGGATCATCCTCATTGGATCCATCTCCTATCTCAATTTTCCCTAATATTTTCATCCCCCACCAGTGCTAGGGGAGCCTACTCATCCATTTTGTCAAGCTCCATGCACATCATCCCTTTCTCCATGAAAAACATCTTGATACAAAGTGGGATCTCTTCTAACAACCTTTTTCGAGGACCTTCGGCAAAATTCCTTTCAGCCTCACTAAAAGAATCATTGTATTTGATAGAAAAATCAATTATATATCCTTCCTTCACCCAAGCAAACCAATTGTTATCCAATGTTTTCATCCTATCAGTCATGATCCGATCCTAGACCAATATTTATTGAGGCCTTAAAGAATTATTATAAGTATTCTACCTCTTCAACCATTTATACAATAGACAAGGAAATTCAACAAAGAAAATTCCATGCATATCAGTGTAGATATACCCATTCTTCCATAACTCCACAGTGGAATTCATACCTTGAGTTTCTCATCGAGCGAGCTCATTTGCCTTTGCAGTCAACTAATCTTGAATTTCCTCCCGAGATGGATATCACCTCAGTATCTACCTTCATCATTCAATACAAAACCTTCAAGTCTCAGGAATGAAACCATTTGTTGGTTTTTCAGTTTTGCATGTCCTTCTTAACGTTGGGGGATTGATGACCAGGGGTTCATCCAGAGTTGACCAAAAAAAACCCTAATACATGATCATATTAATCCTCGGCCAAAGACTAAAGAAGGTCTCACTTGAGATTCCTTGAGAATCATATAGACCATATGTTCTTATGTCAGTGATGAAGGATTAATTACATAGGAATCCATTCGGGTTGGCATTCATACATTCTATTCCGCCAAGCTTAAAAATATCATGTAACAACCACACATATATTCATTGGACACATGATCAACACATCATAGAACAGGAATCACTGCAACTTTTATCATATTCATTCAACTAGCCAGATACATATGTCAAGAAACTCATCAATTGATAGAAACAGCGTCTTTCGCTCCTCTAAGTTCCACGGTATTTCATTGCATAATGCCATGTGATTTCTCTCAGAATATACAAATATTAAAAAAATTTACTCACAACTAGATGCATTACAAAACATAGCCAAACTCTTCTTATAACATGAGCAACCAACTAGTTAGCTGACTAGCCAACTCAGTAACTTTTTTTCTGTCATCGTTGCTCCCTTTTATCTTCTTCTCTGCTCCGATGATGTGTCATTTTCAGTTTTTCTCCACTCGCTCTATTGACTGCAAGTCCCACATGCATTCCATGTAGCCTCTTTGGATTTTCTGCAGTATTAACTACCTTTCCATCTACTCCCCTTTCTGCTCCATGATCTCTCATGTTTCCTGAAGTAATCATTTGAGAATATTTCCCAAAGATTATTTTCTATATTTTTGCATGCCTGCAAGATCTTCTTGATTTTTGGCATGCATCACAAAACTCGGATTGATGCTCCTTAGAAAAACTTAGACTGGCAAGTGCACCTCATGTCATCTATTATGCATTTGTTGGAGTGCACATAAAAACTGAAATGCGCACACAACTTTGTTTGTGTGCATGCACAATATTTACCCAAAAATTTGGGTGCCAACAATGCAAAAAATGGGATGTAGAAATTCCAATATCCAAAGTGTGGAATGATGCCCAATCTAAACTAATAAAACCAATGATCTAAACATGGCACCAAATATATTATCACTTTATACCTTAAAAATTTATTAAGAAAATAAAAGTAAAAATTTAAATAACCAATTGCATCACAAAAAAGTATAAAAATGAACCAATGATTATAGTACTATGCTTATTGTTATAGATAAACAATTTCCAATATAAACAAAATAAGACAAATCGCTCATACATGAGAAAATTCTACACTATAAAAGAAAATGATTAGACCATTACAAAACTTAGTGAACTAGCAAAAATAGTTATACAAATCATAAGTTTTAAAACTGAAGTCTATCTCCAAGTCTCAAAATCCCTTTCTCCATCAAGTTTATCTTATTTATACAAGAGAAAAATAGAAAGATTCGTCATTTTGGCCACTTGTTGGCTATCGATTTCCTTCTCCTTGTTGTTAATTTTCCCCATCAAACTATATTTTTCTACCAATTGGAGGTCCAATCCCTTCGTTAGTTTGATTCCCTCCTTGAATATTCAATTTCTATATTCAAATATCCTTTTGTGACACCTAGGGTTTTTTTTCTTTCTCAATCATCCAACCCTCTAGCAGCGTCAATTTATTTTATCAATTCAAATTTCCTTTTATTTAACTATTTGAGTCTCTTTCTCAGTTGTTCATTCTCTTTGTAGTCATTGTAACTTGCATGCATGTTAGTGTACAAAACATGGAACACACAAGTTAACTTTTAACATTAAATCGATAATTTCATTGAACAAATCCCTTTTTAGTATCCTGAATTAAACCAAGCTATAAGGAGTTTGGGCCATTTTCATAAGTTCGAGATAAAGGTTCTTAAAAGTGTGCACACTGGAAAAAGATGTGAGGAGTATCAATTTGAGGATTGATATTGATCTCAAAATCAGGACCCAATCATAAAAAAGTTGAAAGAGGGAGGCCTCGAATTGAGAAAATGGAGTGGATTGCAAAAATCAAAGGTGAAGATAGGTCTCAATTTTGCAATCAAGGTTGATAATCAAGCTTAGAAAAAGTTTTGGTATGACTTAGTCAAGTTATAAAGGAAGGAAAAAAAATCTAACAAAAAGTTAAAAAGAGTTCAAAAGGAAGTGGGGGGGGTTGAAGAGTTCAACAAGAATTAAAGGAGGGCCCCATTTGGAGATTGGACCCCTCCAGACAAAAGTTGGAAGAGGAGAGCCCCAATTCAACAACTGAGGTTGGATGCAAAATCAAGACAAGAAAAGAGGAAAGCAAATGAAAATATTTCTTGACTTGGAAATTGGGGTCAATTTCCCTATTGCATTAATCAAAAATTTAAGGTGAAAATTTAGAGTTTGATGGGAATTCAAAATTCAAACACTAGTTCAAAGTTCAACCAAATGCTTTGAAATGTTCAAAAGGTTCAAACCAAAGTCCAAGGGAAACTTCAAAGGAAACAAAAGAGTGTTGGAAATATTGTTTTCATTGATGTCAAAGATAGGGGGAGACTACATATGTCCAAGACAAACATTGCAAGATGGATATTGTTGGAAATATTGTTTTTGTATTTTTATTCTCAGTTTGGATAGCATATCTTTGAAGGGATTTTTACTATAAATACCTAGCTCAAATGGGATCATAGGTTATATGATTGAAAATATTATTCTAAGAAATTTTCAATGGTATATGGAACTCCCTATAACTCCTTAGGAATCGAGAGATATGAATTTTTTTGTGAGACAACCCAGCCAGAAAGTTCAGATTGGTCCAACTAGTCTTTACAGGTCAACCCTAAAAGTGAGCACAGAAACACTATAAATACAAGATAGATGTGCATTTGAAGAGAATCCAAGCAATAATATGAAGTATGAGGTGCGCAAAAGAGATCTGAAGTGTGCAAGAGAATATGGAGAGTATTATCGGTGTCTAAAGGTGCACAATAGGAGTTTTCTTGGAGTTTTAAGGGTGTGTTATAAATGACTAAGGTATATGAAGTTGCAAAGTGCGTTGTTTTTAGGTTGTGATGTTGCGGTCTATAATTATATTATGGTAACGATGCTACGAGGTTCTCTAGGGAATTAAGGTTAAATCTAACTAGGTTTTGAATGGTATGAAGCAAAGAGAGGTGTTGGAGAATAAAATTTAAGGGTATGTTGATGATATGAAATTCATGAAGTATGAAGCATGCAAGTGAAGTCAGAAGTATTATGTGTATGAATATCTTAGGTTGGTGCCTATACAGGTCTTATTGAGTTGGTGATCAGTTGAGGAGATTGGTGTCTCCAGTAGGTTGGCTCCTACACAATATCTTGTTGAGTTGGTGCTCAACTGAGGAGACTAGTGTCTCAAGTAGGTTGGTGCCTATAAAATACCTTGTTGATTAGGTTCTTAGTTGAGGAGATTAGTTTCTTCGGTAGGTTGGTGCCTACACAATATCTTGTTGAGTTGGTTCTCATCTAAGGATATTGGTGTGTATAGTAGGTTGGTGCCTACAAACATTTCTAAAGATAATTTTTTGTGGTTTTCTCCGGCAAGGGTTTCCACGTTAAATTTTGTGCATTTTGATTTGATTTTATATGTGCTAATTTGATTGATGAATTGTTAAATAAAGTAAAAAGTATATTATGTTGATTCAACCCCCCCCCCCTATCGTTATAATCATAAGTTCAAAAATTGGTATCAAAGCGGGTTCCTTCAGAAACAGTCTAACCGTTGGAAGGTAGATCTCGAGAGCACACATGGCTAGTGATTAAGGTTTATCCACAAGTAGGGCTCCATTATTTGACATAACAAACTATGCATTTTGGAGTATAAGGATCCATACTTATCTAATGGCTCTTGGGTTTGATATTTGGAAATCATTTGTGACTGGGTATACAACCCCAAAAACTCCACCAGCAGATAATGTTGGGAAGAAGGCTACTGAACATAATGCAAAATCCATGAATGTTATTGTGTGTGGTCTATTAGAATCATAATTTGTCAAGGTGATGCATTGTGAAGGAGAAAAAGATATTTGGGAAAAAATTCAAAACATCTATTAAGGCAATGAAAAAGTGAAGAAGGAAAAGCTCCAAACTCATAGAAGACAGTTTGAGAATTTTCAAATGAAATATGAAGAAAATTTTGCAGCCTATTTCCTTTGAGTGGATGAAATTGTCAACAACATCAGAGGACTTTGTAAGAAGGTTGAAGAACCAATGATTATACAAAAGGTGTTAATGTCTCTCCCATTAACATTTGATGCCAAGGTATCTTCCATTTAATAAATGAAGGATTTGGAGAAACCGACGATGGATGAGTTGCATGGGATTCTCATTGCATATGAGATGAGGATAGAAAAATAAAATCCAACATGGAAGGAAACAACTTTCAAAGTAACAAAGAAAACAAAAGGACACAAATTCTTTGATTTTTCTAGCCACAAATCTATTTTCCCTCGATATTTTTCAGACTATCAATGGAAAGATGTCGAGGAATCTCAGGAGCTAAGACTCAGAATGAGCCTTAAAGCAATGCTTGTAAAAACAGAAATTGTGTAAAAATGTGGGCTAATTTTTTCTCTCTCTCATATAGAATTCTCAGCCCTCAAACAATCCCAGACCATATATCAAAACATTCAACCTCAAGAGGCATTTGTCCATGAGTGATTTATAAAATTAAATTTTAAGGGTGGTGAGTGATGAATTTACAAGAAATACACAATAAACATGTGAGGCAACTTTAAGGTGAATCTTACAGTTTGTGGAAATAACAATGTGTTGAGCAATTAAGAATTCAACAATTCTATTATATGTATCAAATCATTAAATCATGCATCAAACAGTAAACATTTCCATACATTTAAATATGTGAAGGTACCTTCTACATATCATTAAACACATGAAAAAATGACAAGTGATCATACATTCAGAGGAAATCACTTCAGTATCATAAGTTATACAACACACAGTTACACTGAACATGTCATAAAAATTGTTTCTTGAACTTTTATTAGTGGTGATAATATACAAGGAGCCAAAAATGGGATGGTGGCTTTACAGGAACACATGTACAAAACAATCACAGACTTAAGCATAAGACAACGAATTAATCTATTAAAGCCTGTAACCTTAAAAATGTGTTTGTGTCTGAAGGGATCTTGGTCAAACAGCTCTGGTTATAATAAACTCTTAAATTCCCCAAAGTGTTGACCCTAAAAATGAGCTCCTTACAGTGTTTTATGGATGCTTCTACTTGAGAGGAAACCGCTCTTTTGAACCAATACTGCTTCTTGAAAATTAAAATTGTGTGTCAAAATCTTGATACCATCTCTAGTATTCTAATCGTTCCCATATTTTTGAATGATTTTACCTAATTTTACTAGGAAGAAACCATTTTTACCACTAGATAGGCCATGTTGATATTGTTGTTGGGTGTGTTCTCCTCATCCAATTGAGCCTTTGTTTGAATCTCTCTAACTAACTCAAGCTCAATCGATCCCCATCATTACACCATGGATTCTTCATACCAACTACCGAGATGATAGGTTAAATGTTTCCTTATAGCTGGTGACACCCAATAACATAGAGCACAATTGGCCAATCCCTTGAGTCCTCTCCTTCTAGCTTCTCCAGTGCACTGGTCGGATTGGCCAATGCATTTTAGGGTAGATTCCTAAATTTCCTTCAAATATTAGATAAGAGATAATAATACCAAATAAGGGAATTATCATCTTATTGATCTAAAGAACATACTCTCTTGACATTTGTAGCCAAGATGGCTCATCGTATTCTTTTATGGGGAGGAATTTTGTAGGTAGGCCATCATCTGGGACACCTAGCATCTAAACAGTTAATTTTCAAAGGTTAAACTACTTAGAGATTGGTTCATTTCAAATTTTTGGTTTTCTCTTATAAAACTCTGACACATTCCTGTGAGGCGATTGGTGGGACGAGGTGATTGGTCACACCTAGCATGATCTGTGAGATCTAGAGCATGCATGGTTGGGCACATTTAGCCAATGATTATTTTCCTTTGTCAGCGGCAAGCAGTAGAATGATTATGAATGAAAGGATTTGAACTTGATGTTGGATATATTGTCATGCATCACATCTCTCCCAACTGATTTGGAATACTTCTCAGTGAATCCCCCACTCTCCTAAGATATTCTCCCTCGTTCCCCTATTTGGAATATGTGCCCTTTTCCCAATGGTTTGACATTGTTTTGAAAACTGAGGAAAATGCGTGAAATTTGGATGACGCCACGTTGTCATCACCATGAAACCATGGACATGTGGAAACTTAAGATTGGTCTACGTCAGTGTTGCATTTTCCTCTGGGACTTATCCTATGTGTATATGCATTAGACATGGAAACTAGAGTCTTAGTGGATTCATTTTCATACAGGTGGTGATATTTGATAGGTCCAAATATGCATCGTTGAAATGTCATGTTGTCATCAACTTCCCTGGTGTCCAGGTGGGTTGTTGCGTTGGATCCATTTGGCACTATGAGAGAAGACAAAAATGTGTTGAGTTGGTGGATAATGTAACCTGGTGGAACCAGAATACCATTGTTGTGACCCTAGGGAGTGGTTTTGATTTTCATATCACCACCATGTGACACCATCTATTCTACAACATGTGGCTCTAAAAACCATCATCGCACCCCAATTGGGAAGTATCTCTCATGCATCTTTCCCATGTGACATGCATCCTCCTTCGTCGATCAAGCTCTCTTTTGATTGTTATATGATCGGGCCCCTGCATATTGGTCAACGCTCAATCTTTAATCCTAGGTCTTATGATAAAAACTCATATTTTGAATGGACCTAAGCCTATTTAAATCATATTTTATCTCCTTTATGCTCCTGGTAAGTTCTCAAGCTCTGAAAACTTGGCCTTGCTCCCTTAGGGATCGATTTTTGTTTTTAAATTTTTTTGGCCTCTCAATCACATGCCACCCCCTTTTGGTTCATGCCCTTTGTAAGATCTTCTTCAGCTTTTGAATCCTCAAAATTGCCCAAATAGATTTGACCAGTATGCACACTAATAAATGGATCAAATCAAGTACTAACTTCAGCTCCAGCAGGGACAACATACCCCTATGGTCTGTTGAGAACTGTAGAACAAGTGCTTTTTTTCAGTTATGGAGTCTTATTTAAAAACAATATCTCCTATGCACCTGAAAAACTAATCTGAGAGGTGAAACAAAATTTCTCAATAACTTAAAGTTAAAACCCTAATTGATTTCTTACATAATATATGGTGAATGAAGTAAAATTAAAACGCGTAACAGGAATGGAAAAATATTTATTTACGTACAAGGAAAGAAAGATATGCAGCATTCAATACTACGAAAAATGTATGAGGAAATTGCCATTTATAGGATCCCCAAACATTTTATCATCCAGTTGAGCCATTTCATACGTGTTTTTTTCTTGAACTGCAATGATTTAGAAAGGTCCAAGCTAGAGGTTGTCGAATTTTCCATGTTTTCCCTTTACTTCCCTTCTGGCATCCCATTTTGAGACTAGATATCCTACCATAAATCTCCTCTCTTTAGTCCTCTTATCAAATATTTATTTCATTCTTCCTAATGAGCTTGGGACTTCAATTGCACCTGATCTCTTACCTATTGAACTTCAATCAATTAGTTGATTCTTCTCTACATATCATCTGACTTTGCATCTTCATATTGTAGAAAATTCATCAAAGGAAGGTTGAGTTGGATGGGAAAATTAGCTTTAGCCCATATACAAGATGAAACTGAGACATACCAATGGACCTCTTGATGCTCACTCTATCTTCCCAGACTACACATTTTAAGTGGGAATCCCAAGCTTTCTTATTTTGGGACAGCATCTTCTTGATTATTTTGATGAGGTTCTTGTTGGTTGACTCGACCAAACCATTTCCATGTGGATAATAATAAGTGGAATTCCCAAGCTCTATATTATAGTCTTGACAAAATTTCATAATCTTGGAGGATTTGAAGACTTGAGCATTATCATTTATGATCTTTCTAGGACATCCAAACCTTGCTAAAATGTTCTCTTCAAGGAACTTGATAATTACTGGATCAGTTTTTTCCCTGTTGGGGATAGCTTCAACCCACTTTGTGAAGTAATTTGTTGTTTTTAGGATCCACCTATGTTTCCCACTTTAATTTGTATTGATTTCACCAATGAAATCTAGTTCCCATTATTGGAAGGGTGTTTCTGATTTGAACGGACTGAGTTGAAGAGGATGCAATTTTTTTCTTTCCTGCAAACATTTGACATTCTTCATAGGCCCTAACCATGCAGTCTACATCAGAAAATAATGAGGACCAATAATAACCAACTCTGAAGATTTTGTAAGCAGTGGCTCTCCTTGCATGGTGTCCTCCACATATCCCCTTGTGAAACTCATGAATAATACCCTCAATTTCCTCTTCAGTAAGGTAATTCAATATTCCTCCTAGATCCTTCCAGAATAATTTTTCTCCCAAAATATAATACTTCATAGCATTGATCTTGATAGACCTTACCTTATCTTTTTCCCATGTTAATGAGCAACTTAAATTCTGAAGGTAGAAAATCACATATTTATATGAATTAGATTCAACAAACTTAGGGATTACCTTAGAAGTGTTGGATTACTAAGAGGGGGGGTGAATCAATAATGAGCAATTGTACCACTTATTAATCCTTTAAACTACAATGTATATTTTTTTTACTTATTCAACCATGTTCATGTTTTCATCATCAATATACTATTGTATCATAAACATTAACATCAATCAATGCATAATAAACAATAACAAACACATCCACACAATGCATAGTACACCAATATTTACGTGGAAACCCAATGCGGGAGAAAACCACAAAATGATTTTCTTATATGTCAAGAATTACATTCAAATAAGCACCAACTTCCAATTATCTAGCTCCAACTGGAAGGAGGCTCCATACCCCTAGTTTCTCAGGATCCAACCTGAAGGAAGCTCTAACTCCCTAGTTCTCTGGCTCCAACCAGGCAGAGGATACAACCCCATGGGTTCTCCAGCTACAACCAGAAGGTGTATACAACCACCTAGTTCTCAAGCTCCAACCTGAAGGAAGCTCCAATTCCATTATTCTTTAGCACCAACCAGAAGGAGGCTACAACCCCCTTTCCTTTCCCTATCCAACCACCCTGAAATATAAATTTCAAATAGTTGATGAAACCACTACCACACTGTCACTGTGAAATATACCACTATAACCTATCAACCTATCCAACCTAACACTATCAAAACATATTATACAATGAATCAATCATGCAACAACTTGTACCATCAACCAATGCATCAACCATGCACAAAACCTATACAAACAATCTGTACAAAAAAACAATGCATCAACCATGCACCAAACCTGTAACAACAATATGTACCAACACAAGTACATCAACTATGCACAACACAACCTGTCTCATTAATCTCATCAACCAAATCAAATCTACTCACCAAGATCAATCACCAAGACAAATCTCAACAATATGCACAATATCACCAAGATAACCAACAAGATACCTCTAGCAATACACCATACTCTCCATAAACCAAATACCATAAACCCTTAAATCAATAATGCATCAAACCATCACTATAATGCAACCTCAAACTATACCACCCAACCATGTGCATCTATGTCTCTCTAGTCATGTGTCATACATGTGCATATAATCATAATCATGTGTAATAAACCCTCACGTGGACTAGACATCAAAACCTCACTATTATGCATCCTCAAACTAAACCAACAACTTCAATAGCACATCATAACCAAAATCCCTCAACCGTGTACCACAAAAACCCTCAACCATGTACCAAAAGATACAAGATATGCCTCAACACTCAAACCAACAAGATGTACCAATGATAAATACCATACATACCAGTATTGTATTTTTGTAGATCTATCGCATACAGTAAGTGTCATACAACCAATAGCCTCTCTAGGGAAAACCCTCAATATCCCATAACCATATCTCATGTAGACAACAATATCCAACTACACATAATAATATGACATACATTTTGAACTTGTAGATAGATCTATTGTACCTGATCATTATAGACCTTCCTGAGAACTTGATTTCAGACTCTAGAGACCTGGCATCCTCATCTACTCAAGATTTCATGGTTTTTCCAAACTATATGTGACTTAATCTTCTTCATATCTCGTATTTATGTGCCTTCCTTCACTATAGATCACATATGTATGCAACTTCCTCCACTGCATCCCGCGTACACCTCAAAAACTAGGGTTTTCTCAAATTCTGCAACTTCGAAAATTCCGTCGTCAACCCTCCTTTGCTACCTCAGACTTGTGTAAATTCAGATTACCTGCAATAAACATTTCACAAAATAATAGATATTCAATGTGCTCAATAGGTACTAATACGAGACCCTTTCTCTCTGATTTATACTCTCCAAGTAGCTTCCTCTAGGGGTTATCTTCTAACTATTTTACCCAACTTCCTTCTTTTAAGGCTAACCCACTTCTAATCACTTTGTCCACTTACAACCACTTTATCCACAAATAGTAAACTCGCCACTTCTAGTTGCAACTAATTTATTTTCAATTATTTTCTTTTTGCAACAACTTAACTCGTGATTAACTCCTAGCTACAACCACTTTGACTAGTAAACTTCTTCTAGGATATTCTACAACAAATTGACTTCTTTGACCTTTCAGGGGCTTCTATATAACTCATAAGGGTTCTCCAACGTCACTAAGCCATATATCCTCAACCATGAGGAACTACGCGATGTACCACATATCACCAGAAACGACACGTGTACTATCCATCTCGAATAGTCTCACCTACAAATTCATTGATCTTCATTACATTATTTATTAACCAAACTTGGGTTCCTTACCCATACCTCTGGAGCTACCAGAATGTGCTACCGGAAATACTCAAGGGTTGACATCAATGACAACCAACTATGCAAACCAACTGTCCATCAATCTAAACCAAATGTCTAACAAGAAGATGGTTCTTGTGTTTCATACTTTCCTTGTTTTGTTTCCATGATGCTTGTTGTCAGAGAATTTATATCAATGGATTTGCAATTTGATTATGCCTTGAGTTTGGCCAATCCTTGCCCCTTTATCAACTTTGTGGGTTTGATATCCAAATAATATTCTAGGAGTTTGGAAATCCAATTTCCTCTTCTTCCTTCACTGCCTGGTTGAGTAAGTATGTTTTTTATTGCACTAGTAGGCACGAAGGAAAAAGATTTTGAGTGCAATATATAGTCTCTGAAATACTTCAATGCTTTGACCAGGGCATATGCTTGCTTCTCCAGATTACAATATTTTAATTTTGCATCTCTTAAAGCTTTGTTGAATAAAGCTATAGGCAGCTCTTGATTTTCATCATTTCTATGTAACAAGACAGTAGCTATAATATATTCTGAAGCAAAAGAGAAGACTAGGAAGTCTTTGCAATAGTTTGGGATGACTAGCACAGGTGATTCTCCCAAGTATTCTTTGATTATTTGAAAAGATTATTTAGCTTCAAAGGTCCACTTTACTTCTCGATCCTTCTTCAACATCTTAGTTATATAAATTATCATATTGTAATGTTCCCAAGATATTATTCCAGGAACATCAAAGTTTTGGGTGTCTTTTAAACTTTTACTGGTTGTGGCATTTTGTCAAACACTTTGTTGATTTACTTGTTTGTATGTGTTTACTTGCAGGTTGACCTCTTGATTTCGGCCTTAGGGTTTATGTTGATGAATTTAATGTGTGTTGCATCAATAAACAAGAAGATATCGTAATGGAACATACCTCAACCATATGCAATATCAACAATATGATAGACAAGCCAAAACACCTCAGATCTGATTTTATTCATAAATAGAAGAACCTGCTACAATGAAGAGGCCGATCTAGAATGCTCAATAGATGGATCCAATAAAGACAATAGAAGTTGATACAAAATTCTCCATGAAGATACTATAAGTATCCAAATTCTGGATACATGATGAAGACTGAATACAAGTAGAGATCTAGGCCGTATGCAACACCAAACCCCCCAACAGGAAAAGCCACGCTCTAGTAGATGACTGAAACCCTCAATAATTCGGCCCAACTGAATAAGCCCCCAAATGTGTCCAATGAAGATGCCAAACTATATATTGGGAGGTGTAGATTCCCCTCCTAAAATCTCAAACTGGAATACCAAGGGAAACTCCTCCAAATGTTGAATCCTCCAATGAAGTTGCTCCATCCTGAAAACTACCAAACCCTACAATTTCGGCCATGATGAAGGAGGCCTCCAAATGCCCTAAAACTCGCTATAAAGGTAGATCGGGACACTTCAAATCACTGGGCGAAGTCTCACGGTCAGATATGAAATATAACCCCTCCAAACTGAATAGATCTGAATCTCAAAATTGCCCTCCTCCTCTCCAATTCGTCCCAATGCTCTAGGAAATAATCTGAACCATAAAACTCTCTCAAGAGGCACTAGAAATCATGGCTAAGGCCCTACAAGTAAAACCCAAATGATCAAATCTCCAATATCCCTCTCAAAATCCTACAATGAACCTTCCTTCACTAAATGGTGTGCCCCCCTTGCTGGAAACCCCTAATGGTGCGCCCACCTTCTCTTCATGTGCCTGTGGCTGGTGTAGAACCCTCCTGCACTAATGTAGATATGAACTAGAATGGTGTGGGAGATTATTTCATCTTCTAGACCAAGCTTGGGACAAGCTAGGTGGAATATTTCACCACTGAATCGTCCTCTAGGGTTTGTTAAGTCAAAACCCTCAAAACCCCCAAGGTATGGGCTCTCTAGCTAGAAGCCAGATATCAAAGATAAACATAAATGAATGAATGAGAGAATAGAGGCCCTTGCCTCTTATTTATACTTCCTTCTCACATTGTCCCTCCAAAGTGGCTTTTACTTTATTAATATTTAATTAATTAATTAAATCACTTTAATTAATTAATTAACCTTTTTACCTCTGAAAAACTCCTTATCTCTCCTTGTGGTTTCCCTGGCCAGTGAAATTCACTTCTCATCATCCTATCCTGTAGTGTTTTTCCTCTCGATTCCAATTAGATATTACACTGAGAGGTTCCTCCAAGTATTGTGCCCAAAATCATCTCTTCAGTGAATTTAATTGACTTATAGCTCAAAATACTCAAAATCATGGAAATTGTCGGAATGAAACGAAACCAAAGCCAATCTGTGCAAAATGGATCATAATAATGAAATCAGATGATCAATGCAAGCCAGGCCCCAAAATACCTCTCAATAATACATGTACTCACTATAACCTCCATCTGGCTACTCTGGTCATCATAACCCTTTGTAATGTGATGATATCCCAAAGTGGGGACATTACAGTCCTCCCTGCTAGAAAATTGTTTGTCCTCAAGCAATAACCAAATCCCCTCAAGTATAATACCAGTATACCATGTCCACTTGTGAGGCACACAGTATATCCCATCCAAAGATGAACTATCATGCAATCTGCTCCATGGGTCCCATATCAAGACATGAACTGCAAGCCCTTGGGAAGCATAATCTTGAAATGTATCAACACCGTGAAACTCCTTCTCATGAATCATGGCCTCATCCATAACTGATTCCATCCTCCAAGATACTACCAAGATCAATATGGCCTCCATCAACTACCAGATCTCCATGAGGCACCCTCAAGTGATGCGCTCTCCTCAACATTGAAGCTCAATGGAAAGTCAGAACAACTTTCCCCTGCAAAGGTCCACTTGCCTCTGTCAGTCAGTGAAATGCTCAATCCTGCAATCCATGGGTCCCATGCTAGACTATGTCAAAAATCACCATGTTGACACTGCACTATGTTGACCATGTTTGACTGCTCCATGTATATATACCAGATCCTCCACTCCTGGATCCTCAAGATGAAGTACCTGTGGCACTTGGACCTATTGTCCAGAAGTTGCATCTGTAAGAACATCTCTATAGAAGTAGTAACTTCCCAACCATATCCATGCTCAATCATGATGATTAAGAGGGAGAAAATGTCTCGCTCCATAGGACAACTACCTGCAAGCCCACTCCAAACCAACCCATGGTGGAATATATGGCTCTCTGGCACAACCTAGGTCACCCTATAGTAAATCATCCTGCTAGCCAAATGAACAGCCGGATCCCATGGAAAACTTGGAATTTTATCACTTCCAGTCTCCTCTAACTGCTCCGGTGTGAGACTGATCACCGTCAGAAGCCCTCTATGCTCATCTGCTATCACCTAGCCTATGATGCTCACCATCATGCACCAAGTCTCAATCGGTTGCCTATGACGATCCACCTCTATCTGACTGGATGTCGTAAAGATATTCATGTTAGGTGGTCTCAGCCTAGCCACTCCCCATGTCCTCATCCATAGCCTATCCCTCCTCATGTTTTTGTCCATGATAAAAGTGTCAGGACAGGCTAACAGAAACATCTGCAACTAAATGTAGGATTGGAAGGTGTCACATGCTTTGCTCAATCCCAAGGATTCAACTAGAAGCGCGTCCATCGGTATCGATAATAAATACTCTCTTGTGGTCATCACTGAAACCCAACCATCCAATACAACTGGAAGTAACTCGTCCAACTGCTGCTCAACCAACCTCCATCTATTATCTCCCATGCAACTACTGATATGGTGAAGGTGATCTCTCACAACTAGGTGCGGCTGCAAATGAGTGAAATATGCATGCTCCACTAAGTGTGTCTCCCCCCTTCAAGGAAATACACCCCTCTGAATCCCATCGTACATCTTGGCATGCCTATATGAGACTCACTGATGTATGCTCCTGCATACTCATGTCATCTCATGTATACTCATGTTGCATCATAGATCCGAGGTGAACTACTGGATCAACCTCTACCTGAAGGTAAACCACTCCCGAGACACAAATGGAAGTGTCCTCCATCCATTGGTGATCATCTGCTAGATCTCCAACATCCTCTAACCATGTGACCAAAGGATATATCTGAGTGTCCACTAGGATAGATGAAGTGGATCTCTGGCGTATCTCCTCAATAAGCTCCTCTGATCTGGACTCTGATTATTGAAGGGTTGTCTATGTGCCTCTCAAGAATCCTTGAGTGCTCTCCAACTTCTGAGTGAGTCGGTCCACCTCCAACTCCTGCTCCCTCAAGGCCTTGTGATACATCTCACCAATCCCCAATAGGTAGTTCCTGTCTGTCAACAACTATTGGTAGTCGGTCCTCATCATAGACACTCTCTCCCTGAAAGTATGAAAGTCATCCACGAAAAATCCCTCATCTGAACTACCATGTGCCACTGACGCCCTCCAGCAGTAATCTGCCATCAAAGCATGCATGTCATCAATGCACCTAGTGGCTACCATGATCATATCCTCACTAACTCTCAATTGTCCTGTCAAGTAGTGTGACTCCTGATCATAGTCATGCTAAGGTGTCACCTCATATCCCTCACTGCTAGTGTCAACCCTGTTAGTGTCAACTCTGGGATCCCCAAAAATACTCTCTGCAGAAGATAAAGTGTTGGACTTCCCACTGTCTACTATGCTACTGAGTCCTCCTGTATGCCACTGCACCTCATCACTAGATGTTATCTCTCTTTGAATCACATTGTATCCTGTATGAGTAGTTGTATCCTTCTGTGCACTCACCCTGCTACTATCATTTGTGCTTGGATCCCATATAGATGAGTCCAGACACATGCTATGGTTATCCTAACTAATAAAGAGTGTATTCTCATCAATGTAGACTGATCCTGGAAGTAAGTTCCCCATCAACCTGTCGGTCTCCACAATCTTCTCAACTTATGGAGTCTCCAAAAGTTGTGGCTCAATCTCATCATGTTGATCTCTATGTGTAAGGTAAATTGTCTGTACGTCCTGTATCTCCTCCTAGATCTTTGGATCTACTTGTCCGTGATGTGAATCCCTCACACTAGGCTCCTTCATCATATCTTAAATGCCATTGATATCCTCTTGTGACATGGATATCATGGGTGTCTGGAACGATGATAGATGTGTCATGGTCACCATAGGGTGCTCATCATCTATAGGTGCTAGCATGTGTGAATCTTCACTAGTATCACCACTATGATAAGGTGTAGGGTCATCAATGGTATGTGATATATATTTTGATACATTGGTGCTACCGTCCTATCCACTCGACTGTCCCTCCAATGTGCAAGGGTCACTATCCTCCTCAAGGGCGCAAGAATCACTAGCCTCTGTGAAAGAGTCACTATCATCGTCACACTACTCCAAATAAGCATCTATCGCTCCACCCTCACATACCTCATCATCACTGTCATAGTGCAACTCAATAATATGCATCTTACCCTTAACTCTGCACCTATGATCGGGTTCCCAATGCACCTTGCAACTGTAGCAAAGTTGTGTGCTCCTAATGGGTGTGGGGTTACTCTGTACTTCTCTCCATCTAGTTGTTGTGGCCATGTATTCCTCTGTCTACTTGACCTGGAATGTAATCTCATCTATGCTCCACTTAGAATATTTCAAGGATAAATATTGTTGGAATGTTACTTGAGCCCTAGTTCTCTCACTAAGATCGTAGTAATATTCCCATCTACTATGTACAGTCTCTCTAGAAAAGTCCTCAATATCCATCTCCTCTTATGGAAGACCCCTCTATGGATATGCATGCATGTGCTAATTCCCATTGGCTTGCAGGAATCTAAGATCTGATACCACTGTAATGTTCCCAAGCCATTATGCTAGGAACATCACGGTTTTGGGTGTCTTTTAAACTTTTACTGGTTGTGGCATTTCATCAAACACTTTTTTGATTTACTTGTTTGTATGTGTTTACTTGTAGGTTGACCTCTTGATTTCGGACTTAGGTTTTATGTTGATGAATTTAATGTGTTGCAGCAATAAACAAGAAGATATTGTAATGGAACATACCTCAACCATATGCAATATCAACAATGTGATAGACAAGCCAAAACACCTCATATCTGATTTTATTCATAAATAGAAGAACCTGCTACAATGAAGAGGCCGATCTGGAATGATCAATAGATGGCTCCAATAAAGACAGTAGAAGTTGCTAAAAAATGCTCCATGAATACACTATAGGCCTCCAAAGGTTGGATACACAATGAAGACTAAATACAAGTAGAGATCTAGGTTGTATGCAACACCAAACCCCCCAACAGGAAAAGCCACGCTCTAGTAGATGATTGAAACCCTCAATAATTCGGCCCAGCTTAAGAAGCCCCCAAATGAGTCCAATGAAGATGTCAAACTGTAGATCGGTAGGTGTAGATTCCCCTCCTAAAATCTCAAACTGAAATACCAAGGGAAACTCCTCCAAATGTTGAATCCTCCAATGAAGTTGCTCCCTCCTGAAAATTGCCAAACCCTACAATTTCGTCCTTGATGAAGGAGGCCTCCAAATGCCTTGAAACTCACTATAAAGGTAGATTGGGACACTAAAATTCACTAGGTGAAGTCTCAGGGTCAGATCTGAAGTATAACCCCTCCAAACTGAATAGATCTGAATCTCAAAATTGCTCTCCTCCTCTCCAATTCGTCCCAATGCTCTAGGAAATAATATGAACCATAAAACACTCTCAATAGGCACTAGAAATATGTCTAAGGCCTTGAAAGTAAAACCAAAATGCTCAAATCTCCAAGAGCCCTCTCAAACTCCTACAACGAACCTTCCTTCACTGAATGGTGCACCCCCCTTGTTGGAAACCCCCAATGGTGCGCCCTCCTTCTCTTCATGTGCCTGCGGCTGGTGTAGAACCCTCCTGCACTGATGTAGATCCGAACTAGAATGGTGTGGGAGAGTATTGCATCTCCTATACCAAGCTTGGGACAATTTAGGTGGAATATTTCACCACTAAATCGTCCTCTAGGGTTTGTTAAGTCAAAACCCTCAAAACCCCCAAGGTATGGGCTCTCTAGATAGAAGCCAGATATCAAAGATAAACATACATGAATGAATGAGAGAATAAAGGCCCTTGCCTCTTCTTTATACTTCCTGCTCACCTTGTCCCTCCAAAGTGACTTTCACTTTATTAATATTTAATTAATTAATTAAATCACTTTAATTAATTAATTAACCTTTTTACCTCTGAAAACCACCTTATCTCTCATTGTGGCTTCCCTGGCCACTGAAATTCACTTATCATCATCCTATCGTGTAGTATTGTTCCTCTTGATTCCAATGAGCTATTACACTGAGAGTTTCCTCCAATTATTGTGCCCAAAATGGCCTCTTCAGTGAATTTAATTGACTTATAGCTCAAAATACTCAAAATCATGGAAATCGTCAGAATGCAACGAAACCAAAGACAAACTGTGTGGAATGGATCATAATGATGAAATAGGATGAGCGATGCAAGTCGGACCCCAAAATACCTCTCAATAATCCATGTACTCGCTATAACCTCCATCTGGCTACTCCGGTCATCATAACCCTCTGTAATGTGATGATGTCCCAAAGTGGGGACATTACAATCCTCCCGGCTAGAAAATTGTTTATCCTCAAGCAATAACCAAATCCCCTCAAGTATAATACCAGGATCCCATGTCCACCTATGGGGCACACAGTAGATCCCATCCAAAGATGAACTATCACGCACTCTGCTCCCCGGGTCCCATATCAAGACATGAACTGCAAGCCCCTGGGAATCATAATCCTGAAATATATCAACACCATGAAACTCCTGCTCATGACTCATGGCCTCAATCTTGACTGATTCCATCCTCCAAGATACTACCAATATCTATACAGCCTCCATCAATTGCTCATGTTCATGCTGGAATGAGGTGCTGCCAGATCTCTGTGAGACACCCTCAAGTGATGTGCTCTCCTCAACACTGAAGCTCAATGGAAATTCAGAACAACTTTCCCCGGCAAAGGTCCACTTGCCCCTGTCAGTCAGTGAAATGTTCAATCCTGCAATCCTTGGGTCCCATGCTAGCCTCTGTCGAAGATCACCATGTTGACATTGCACTATGTTGACCATGCTTGACTGCTCCCTGTATATATATCGGCTCCTCCACTCCTGGCTCCTCAAGCTGAAGTACCTGTGGCACTTGGACATGTTGTCTAGAAGTTGCATCTATAAGAACATCTCTATAGAAGTAGTGCATGCCCATCCATATCCATGCTTGATCATGATGATCAAGAGGGAAAAACTTTCTCGCTCCATAGGACAAGTACCTACAGGCCCACTCCAAACCAACCCATGGTGGCATATGTGGCTCTCTGGCGCAACCTGGGTCATCCTGTAGTAAAGCATCTGGCTAGCCAAATGAACACCTAGATCCCATGGAAAACTTAGAATTTTATCACTTCCAGTCTCCTCTAACTGCTCTGGTGTGAGACTGATCACTGTCACAAGCCCTCTGTGCTCATCTGCTATCACCTGGCCTATGATGCTCGCCATCATGCACCAAGTCTCAACTGGTTTCCTATGATGATCCACCTCTATCTGGATCGATGCCATAAAGATACTCATGTTAGGTGGTCTCGACCTAGCCACTCCCCATGTCCTCAACCACGGCCTATCCCTCCTCATGTTGTTGTGCATGATAAAAATGTCAGGACAGGCTAACAGAAATATATATAAATGATTGTAGGATTGGAAGGTGTCACATGCTATGGTCAATCCCAAGGATTCGACCAGAAGCTCGTCCATTGGTATCCATGATAAATACTCTCCTGTGGTCATCACCGAAGCCCAATCATCTAGTACAACCGAAAGTAACTCATCCAATTGATGCTCAACCAACCTCCATCTCCCATGCAACTACTGATATGGTGAAGGTGATCTCTCACAACTAGGTGTGGCTGCAAATGAGTGGCATTTGCATGCTCCCCTAAGTGTGTCTCCACCCTGCAAAGAAATACACCCCTCTCAATCCCACCGTACATCTCGGCATGTCTCTGTGAGCTATCACTCACCATTGTATGCTCCTGCATACTCATGTCATCTCCTATATACTCCTTCTACATCATAGATCCTAGGAGAACTACTGGATCAACCTCTACCTGAAGGTCAACCCCTCCTGGAACACAAATGGAAGTGTCCTCCATCCATTGGTGATCCTCTGCTAGACCTCCAACATCCTATAGCCATGTGACCGAAGGACATATCTTAGTGTCCACTAGGATAGATGAAGTGGATCTCTGGCGTATCTCCTCAAGAATATCCTTTAATCTAGACTTTGATTCTTGAAGGGTTGTTTGTGTGCCTCTCAAGAATCCTCGAGTGTTCTCCAACTCCTGAGTGACTCGATCCACCTCCAACTCCTACTCCCTCAAGGCCCTGTGATACATCTCGCCAATCCCCAACAGGTAGTACCTGTCTGTCAACAACTGTTGGTAGTCGGTCCTCATCATAGACACTCTCTCCCTAAAAGTATGAAAGTCATTCATGGAAAATCCCTCATCTGAACTACCATGTGCCACTGATGCCCTCCAGCAGTAATCTACCATCAATGCATGCATGTCATCAATGCACCCAGTGGCTGCCATGATCATATCCTCACTGACTCTCAATTGTCCTGTCAAGTAGTGTGACTCCTGATCATAGTCATGCTAAGGTGCCACCTCATATCCCTCACTGCTAGTGTCAACCTTGCTAGTGTCAACTCTGGGATCCCAAAAAATACTCTCTGCAGAAGATAAAGTGTTGGACTGTCCACTATCTATTGTGCTACTGGGTCCTCCTGTATGCCACTGCACCTCATCACTAGATGTTATTTCCCTCTTAATCACATTGTATCATGTATGAGCAGTTGTATCCTCCAGTGCACTTACCCTGCTACTATCATATGCGCCTGGATCCCATATAGATGAGTCCAGACACATGCTATGGTCATCCTAACTAATAAAGAGTGTATCCTCATCAATGCAGGCCGATCCAGGAAGTAAGTGCCCCATCAACCTGTCAATCTCCACAATCTGCTCAACTAATGGAGTCTCCAAACGCTATGGCTCAAACTCCTCATGTTGATTGGTATGTGTAAGTTCAATTGTTTGTATGTCCTGTATCTCCTCCTAGATCTGTGGATCTACATGTCCATGGTGTGCATCCCTCACACTAGGCTCCTCCATCATATCTGAAATGCCATTGATATCCTCTTGTGACGTGGCTATCATGGGTGTCTAGAACGATGACAGATGTGTCATGGTCACCATAGGGTGTTCGTCATCTATAGGTGCTAGCACGTGTGAATCCTCACTAGTGTCACCACTCTGTTGAGGTGTAAGGTCATCAATGGTGTGTGATATGTTTGTTGAGACACTAGTGCTACCATCCCGTCCACCTAACTGTCCCTCCAATGTGCAAGGGTCACTATCCTCCTCAAGGGCACAAGAATCACTAGCCTCTGTGCAAGAATCACTATCATCATCACACTACTCCAAATAAGCATCTATCGCTCCATCCTCACATACCTCATCATCATTGTCATAGTGCACCTCAATAATATTCTTCTTACCCTTACCTCTACACCTATGATCTAGTTCCCAAGGCACCTTGCAACTATAGGAAAGTTGCATGCTCCTAATGGGTGTGGGGTTACTCTGTGCTTCTTTCCATCTAGTTGTTGTGGCCATGTATTCCTCTGTCTGCTTGACCTGGAATGTAATCTCATTTGTTCTCCACCTAGGATATTTAAAGGATAAATATTGTTGGAATGTTACTTGAGCCCTAGTTCTCTCACTAAGGTCGTAGTAATATTCACATCTACTACGTACAGTCTCTCTAGAAAAATCTTCAATATCCATTTCCTCATATGGAAGACCCCTCTATGGCTCTGCATGCATGTGCTAATTTCCACTGGCTGGCAGGAATATAAGCTATGATACCACTGTAATTTTCCCAAGCCATTATGCCAGGAACATCACGGTTTTGGGTGTCTTTTAAACTTTTACTGGTTGTGGCACTTCGTCAAACACTTTGTTGATTTACTTGTTTGTATGTGTTTACTTGCAGGTTGACCTCTTGATTTAAGCCTTAGGGTTTATGTTGATGAATTTAATGTGTGTTGAAGCAATAAACAATAATATATTGTAATGGAACATACCTCAACCATATGCAAGATCAGCAATATGATAGACAAGCCAAAACACCTCAGATCTGATTTTATTCATAAATAGAAGAACCTGCTACAATGAAGAGGCCGATCTGGAATGCTCAACAGATGGCTCCAATAAAGACAATATAAGTTGCTACAAAATGCTCTATGAAGATACATTAATCCTCCAAAGTCTTGATACACAATGAAGACTTAATACAAGTAGAGATCTAGGCCATATGCAACACCAAACCCCCCAATAGGAAAAGCCACGCTCTAGTAGATGACTGAAACCCTCAATAATTTGGCTCAGCTTAAGAAGCCCCCAAATGTGTCCAATGAAGATTTCAAAGTGTATATCGGGAGGTTTAGATTCCCCTCCTAAAATCTCAAACCGGAATACCAAGGGAAACTCCTCCAAACGCTGAATCCTCCAATGAATTTGTTCCCTCCTGAAAACTGCCAAACCCTACAATTTTGGCCCTGATGAAGGAAGCCTCCAAATGCCTTGAAACTCGCTAGAAAGGTACATCGGGACACTAGAAGTCACTGGGTGAAGTCTCAGGGTTAGATCTGAAGTATAACCCCTCCAAACTGAAAATATTTGAATCTCAAAATTGCCCTCCTCCTCTCCAATTCGTCCCAATGCTCTAGGAAATAATCTGAACCATAAAACTCTCTCACGAGGCACTAGAAATCATGGCTAAGGCCCTACAAGTAAAACCAAAATTCTCAAATCTCCAATATCCCTCTCAAACTCCTACAACGAACCTTCCTTCACTGAATGGTGTGCCCCCCTTGCTGGAAACCCCCAATGGTGCGCCCTCCTTCTCTTCATGTGCCTACAGCTGATGTAGAACCCTCCAACACTGATGTAGATCCGAACTAGAATGGTGTGGGAGAGTATTGCATCTCCGAGACCAAGCTTGGGACAAGCTAGGTGGAATATTTCACCACTGAATCATCCTCTAGGGTTTGTTAAGTCAAAAACCTCAAAACCCCCAAGGTATGGGCTCTCTAGCTAGAAGCCAGATATCAAAGATAAACATACATGAATGAATGAGAGAATAGAGGCCCTTTCCTCTTCTTTATACTTCCTGCTCACCTTTTCTCTCCAAAGTGACTTTTACTTTATTAATATTTAATTAATTAATTAAATCACTTTAATTAAGTAATTAATCATTTTACCTCTAAAAAGCACCTTATCTCTCCCTGTGACTTCCCTGGCCACTGAAAGTCACTTCTCATCATCATATCATGTAGTGTTGTTCCTCCCGATTCCAATGAGATATTACATTGAGAGGTTCCTCCAAGTATTGTGCCCAAAATGACCTCTTTAGTGAATTTAATTGACTTATAGCTCAAAATACTCAAAATACTCAAAATCATGGAAATCGTCGGAATGCAATGGAACCAAAGCCAATCTATGTGGAATGGATCATAATGATGAAATAGGATGAGCTATGCAATACGAACCCCAAAATACCTCTCAATAATCCCTGTACTCTCTATAACCTCCATCTGGCTACTCTGGTCATCATAACCCTCTATAATGTGATTATGTCCCAAAGTGGGGACATTACACATCTCATAAAAATTTCACACAAATATCCTCAAGAATTTTATCTTGCCTATGAATGATTGTATCTCTTTTTTTTTCTAGGAAGAACAATCAATTTAGTTGCCTCCACCCTTTTAGGGTCTATCTTCACTCCCTCTTTTGACACTATGCTTCCCCTCGGTTATAGAAAAATAAGACTTCTTTGGATTCAATGGCATGCCAAATTGTATGCATGTCACAAAGGTTTTCCTTAAGTGTTTTATGTGATCATCATATGTCTTCAAAAAAATAGTCATGTCATCAAGGTATATGACAATGAATCTTTCCTTCTCTCTGACAAAGGCTATATCCATAGCTCGTTGGAAAGTGGCTCATGCATTTATCAAACCAAAAGGAATTTTATCATACATGAAATTCCCCCATGAGGTTGTGAAAGTTGTATTTTCCCTATCATTAGGATGTATTTCCACCTGATTATATCCTAAGAAACCATCCATCATGGAGATTCTACTTGCACCCACTTCTTTTTAGAGTATGTGATCCATCTTTGCAAGAGGATAATTGTCCTTTAGTGAGCATTTATTCATATTTTTGAAGTCCACGCAAAGCCTTATCTCTCCACTCTTCTTCCTAACTAGAACCAAGTTTTTGACCCATTCAAAATACCTGAGGGGAATGATGATTTGAGCATCCAGCAACTTCTTCACGTCATTTTCAATAGTAGGCAGCAAAAAAGGGTTGATATACCTTATCTTTTTCCTAAAAGGCTTGGTACCAGTATTGAGTGGTATTCTATGTTGTATGATGTTGGTATCGTAGGTCTTTAGGTCTTCATATTTCTAAGCAAAAACATGCATATATTCTTTGAACGGTTGCAAGTATTTTGCCTTATGCTTGGGAGGGATCTCTTTATATAGCTTTATGTATTTTGGTTCATTTTCTATCCCAATGTTTCATTCTTCAGTGTTGTCACCTTTCAGCGGAACTTTGGGATTTGTGCGTACATCATTTCTATCAAAAAGTTGATCTAGGGGCACCAATCCCTTAGGAATAAAAAAAAAATTGAATTGAAGAAATTTATGTCCAACCATGTATTCATTAAACTCAGAGGTCATTTGCATTTACATTTCATTCATGGTTTCCATATCTTCTTCGTCATCTAAATCTACATGGATATTATCAAATTCATCTATGACCTCCAAGAATCTTTTGATCTGTTTATCATCTTCAAACACTTTCAAGTATTTTATGTTATCAGAGATGGAAGGTCTATACCTCATCTCAATCTCATATCTCATTTGGGGAACAATAGGGGTTTTTAAGGTACTAGCTACCACTGCTAAGGAATCATCTTGTTGGTTAAATTCTCTCGAGATAACAATGATATTAAAAAGTTTGTAAAAAATATCAATTATGTCCCATACTTGATTTATGTATGCATGCATTTTAGCATTCCTTGTCTGATAGCATCCTTTGATTTGTTTCACCACAAGTTCAGAGTCTCCAAAAACCACCAACTCGGAGATCTGCAATTTCCTTGTTGCCTCCAGGCCAAGAATTAGGGCCTCATATTCAGCGACATTATCAGTGGCCTTGAACTATAACTTGTAGGATAAATAGACTTCTTATTCTTTGGGAGAAATGAGTACTACACCATCTCTCACTCCATCCTTTAAATACGCTCCATAAAAATACATCTTCCATATACCATTTGTTTTTTGGGAAGATCTCACAATAGGTTTTGCAAGTGTCAATGCTTCTTTGTATTCTTCATTGGCTGTGAGGATGCAACAACCCAGGTCTTCACCAGTAGCATAAATAAGATGATTTACAAGATTATCCTAATCACTAACCACGTAGGAAAATTTTGTTTCTTTGTATAATCTCCTTTTCTCTCCTCCAAAAACTGGTACAGTAGCATATATCGTTTCCATATGCATTGTACCTCCCATCTTGCGTGCTCATGTTCTTAATAGAAGAATACCATAGTTTGCAGGCACATCAACCACCACCACATCCATCATAATACTCTTTAAATGCAGTTGAGCCAATGTGACTACCATGTATTTTATCATCCCATCACATTTCACCTTTTTGGCATCAAAAGAATAGAGATCATTGTAAGGCCTAGTTATTTCCAAACCCAACTTTTCCATCACTACTCTAGGCATGAAGTTATGGGATGCTTCAAAGTCTAGCATGCAATTGTGCAGTGTTTTGTCGTTTAGTTTAAGGTCACATAAAAAAATTGCAATAGACTCTTCCTTATCATCTATGTGAGGACCAAAAACTATAGTGGGAGACTCATCTTGCAAGTTCACAGTATCAAGAGGGTTTACTAGGATTTTCTCATGTATGACCCTTTCACATTGTTTGTGCTATGATGGATTTTTATCCAGCTCTACCAGTGGGACAGGGATCTTGATTTTGGAAAGTTATTTCTCAATGCTAAAGGGTGGAATTTATTCCTCAAATTATTTTACTTATTTTTTTGTTGTCTTTGAAGATTCACTAGCTTCCTTATATTTGGGAATGTTTTTTAGTTCTTTGACTTTATCCATAGAAACACATGCGCTAAGATTCTTAAGTTGGGGCTAACCATCCTCATTGGATACCTTTTTCTTGGGTTTGAGATCATACTTCTTGTGCATCTCATCCTGTAGTGCATCAACAAATATCTTGTACTAAACAGAGGATGGTATTTATTTATTAGATTCACCTTTGCGGTTCATCTTTCTGGTGTTGAGGGAATATTCATAATCATCTTGAGTTAGATGCATGGCATTGTTTTCCCCTTGAAGCATGTATATTTATTCTGGGTTCTCAGCATATCCTTCATTTGTTTCTTCCTCCACTGAGTTATTTTGATCGTTAGTTCTTATAGGGGGTTGAATGGGTTGTTCATCATTTTTTCTTTGTCTCCTCATGAGTTAAGGATTGAAATTCCTCCTAAAATGGTTAGGGTTCCTCACCCCTCCTTCTTGAGTAACTTCTTTGGAATTAAAATTATCCATCTAAAATAGAGACATATTATTTGTAAAGAAAATTATTAGTCTAGACATCTCATCCATTCATTCTTCATGGGAATATTTGACTAGATCTGAAGGACCACAGTCTTATTTAACTTTATTTTTATCTACTTGAACGGAATTTTTCCTCATTTTTCCTGATGCAATCATATTCCCTTCAATATCTCTTGCATCATCTTGCATTATCAGCAGACTAGGAGATCTTATTTCTCTTAATACCATGGAAAAGTCTACATCAAAATCCCCAGCATATGTGACCTTGGTTGCTTGATGAAAAGGATTTAGGTCTCTAGGAATATTGTTGTAAATCTTGTTAAACCTTATGTTCAAGTCAACAACAGACTCATTTTTGTTTTCTTAAGGGAGATAAACTCAGTCAGGTAATATAGGATATCCCTCTTTCCCCCCCACTGCTTCATAAATGCATAGTCAAGATCCTGCCAGCTATCAATAGAGGCTATGGGGATTTCTTTGAACCATTTAAGAACATCTCCCTCTAGGGTTTGAACAAACAAACTCATGAAGACATCATCATGCTCCATGGACAAATTTTCAATGAAATCATGGAAGGATTCTAGGTGATGTTTAGCAGATAGAGATGGTGCACCATTGTACTTGGGTAACAACTTCAAGTAATTTTCAAGGAGATCATGAACATGCACGGGAAGATTCAACGGGTTTAAAGGTGGTGGGGGAGGTTGATTTCCCCCATCTCTTCCTCCTCCTAAATTGGCCATAAGATTAAGAAGGATGCGGTTATGGGTTGCAATAGACGAAGGGTTAACAAAAAATTTTCAAAAAAGGATTGAAGGAAGAGCTCGCTTCTTGACAAAATCCTAGGGGTGAATTATGTAGATATATTAAGGGTTCGGGAGGTAGCTTGGCAACAGAAGTAGAATCAATAGGTATATCAATTAACTCAAGAGATTCGCTACCTACGTGAACAACAAAAGGAGAAATTTCTAAATTAGGGTTACCAAAAGATGAAGATATTTGACATTCTCAGAGATTTCTCTAGGTCACGAGCTTCTCTAGATCTAAGTATACTGGAGTATGCTCAGGATCTTGATTTCTTCTAGTATGTACTTTGTTAGACACCATATCTTTGATATGTGGAGTCGCCAGGTGAAATAATCAACAGCTAGTTGTCTGAAACTCATTCACCCTTGAGTATCAGATCTTGCAATGTCGTATCCTCATGGAAAGATATCTTCAAATTATGTTCCCTGGTAACAATGACATTTTGCATTTTTTCCCTCGAGATGTTCCAAACTATCAATGGAATGATGTCTAGGTATCTCGAGAGATAAGACTTAGAACGAGCCTTAAATCTATGATTGTAACTGCAGAAATCATGGGAAAAGGTGGGGTAAGTTTTTCTCTCTCTCTTATATAACTCGCATCCCTCAAACAATCCCAGACCAGATATCAAAACATTCAACCACAAGAGGTATTTGTCCACAGGTGCTTCAAACAATTAGATTTTAAGGGTGGTCAGTTGTGTATTTATAAGAAATACACGATAAACATGTGAGGTAAGTTTAAGGTGAATCTCACAATTTATGGAAAGAACAATGTGATGAGCAATTAATAATTCAGCGATTCTAACAGTTGTATTAGATCATTAAATCATGCATCAAACAGTAAAAAATGATAAGAAGTGGTCATACATTCAGAGGAAATCACTTTAGTATCATAATTTATACAACACACAGTTACATTGAACATGTCATAAACATTGTTGCTCGTTCTTTTATTAATGATGATCATATACAAGGAGCCAAAATGGGATGGTGGATTTACAAGAACACCTGCACAAAAGAAGCACAGACTCAAGCATAACACAAGGGATGAATGTCTTAAAGCTTGCAGCCTTAAAAATATGTCTATGTCTAAGAGTATCTTGATCAAACAGCTTTGGTTATAAGAAACTCTTAAATTCCCCAAAAGTGTCCACCCTTAAAATGAGTTCCTTACATTGTTTTATGGATGCTTCTGCTTAAGAGGGAACCTCTCTTTTGAACCAATACTACTTCTTGAAAATTAAAATTGTGTGTCAGATTATTGATACCATCTCTAGTATTCTAACCGTTCCTAGCTTTATGACTGATTTTACCTAATTTTAATGGGAAGAAACCATTTTTCACCACCAGATAGGCCCTATTGATATTGTTGTTGGGTGTGTTCTCCTGGCCTAATTAAGACTTTGTTTGAGTCCCTATAAGTGGAACAGTCTATTCACATCATTGCACTGTGGATCCTTCACCTCGACTACCAAGATGATAGGATAAACATTCCTTCCAGCTGGTGACACCTAATAACATAGGGAACGATTAGTCAATCCCTTGAATCCTCTACTTCAAGCTTCTCCAGTGCACTGTTCATAATGGTCAATGCACTTTAGGGTATATTCTTGAATGTCCTTTGGATCTTAGATAAGAGCTAATGATACTAGAGAAGGGCACTCTCCTCTTCGTGATCTAAAGAACATACTCTCACAATGCTTGTAGCCAAGATGGCTCATCATCTTATTTTATGGGGAGGACCTATGCAGGTAGGCCATCATCTGAGACCCCTGGCATCTAAGCAGCTAATTTTCAAAGGTTAAACTACTCGAAGACTGGTTCATTATGAATTCATGGTTTTCTCTTATAAAACTCGGACACGTGTCTAGCGAGTCGATTGATGGGATAAGTTGATTGGTCACACCTAGCTCGATCTGTGAGATCTGGGGAATGTGTGGTTGGGCACATTCGGACAATTATTATTGTCCTTTGTAAGATGCAGGCAGTACAATGGTGATGAATGAAAGAAGGTGAACATAATGTTGGATATCTTTCTATGCATCACATCTCTCTCAACTGATTTGGCAGACTTGTCAGTGAATCCCCCATTGGCTTGAGATATTCTCCCTCGTGCCCTTGCTCGGAACAGATGTGACATCCTCAAGAATTAAAACAAATTATTTTAATGTTATTTCTTCGAAAATAAATTTCCATTAATGGAAATTCATACTGATTATTATTAACGCATTTAATTACTATATTTGTGATTGTTGAGCAAGATTTTAACTTTCCAACTGTCCTCTTTTGATGGAAAAATGTATGACACAGATATTTTTAATAAATTAAATGTTGGAAACAAGTGGAACAACCAGGTTAAAAGTAGTTAACTATGACTCCATGAGTGGGAAACAAGTTTGAGTTAACTCAAAGATGATTTTTACGAGTGTTAGAAGTGAAGTTTTTTCACTAGAATCTCCTAAAAATCAGGGATTTGTAAAGCCGTGAATTTCCAAGGATGGAAATGGATGTAAAAAGTATTAGGCAAATAGAAATGGAATATATACAACATATGTGTAATCCAGGATGTTGCTTAGTATGTTGTGGAGATGAATATTTATTGTGTGAGCACAAGTGGTGTTAGGAAAATGATTTTTTGAACTGTATAGAAAAACAGTGGCTAAGGAGTGAAGCTCACTTTTCCCTTATGGAGTTATAGTCATGCTAGGGGGTGATCAGGACAAGTAATCTTGGTTGTTTTGCATCTACGGATGGGTGGAACGTGGATGTTCCATTTCTTTTTAGCTTAGTTGTTACATATATGTATTTTTATTTGACTACTCCTCTCTTCTATTGGATTATTGATCTGCATGTAGCTACAGAATTTGATCTATATAGATGTATCTTATTTGACCAGTATTATTCATGTTGGATTTATTGATTTTCATGTAGCTACAGAAATTGATCTAGATAAATTTATGTATACTTCTAAAGTTAAATAGATTTTTTTCATTTCCATAAATAGAGTTATGCATGTTAGCTATAAGTAATGGGAAAGGGGATATTAAACAATCTTGTATAGTTACGCAAAGTTCTAAGATTATGGAAATTACCATATACAATAGCATAATTTCTAAATACCATACAACCATAGTATATCTAGAATATTTTATACATTGAAGAAGAAAAGAAATATTTTGATTATTCTATATAAATGGTTGAAAATCAGGGTTTTATGTTGTTGTTATTGTATAAATATCGATACAAAGTAGACCATAAGAAAAATCTTGTAAGAAAAAGGGAAAACTACATAATTAAAACAATTAGGAGTAAAATTGTATATCAATTGATTTCTTTGTATTAAGCTACAGAAATACAAAGGGGACTATGTATTTTAATCTTGAATAAAGAAATTATCGTGAGATCTGTTAGCAGATTTTAAATTTTTCTTATATAAATATAATATAGTTGAGACTTTTATACAAAATCTGTTCAGATATGACCGAGAAGGAATATATCCAAAACCCCTAACTATTAAGAAGACTTATTTCCAAGCGGAAAAATAGACGAGAATTAAATTACAACTTTACTTGTAAGAACTCCGAGATTGAAACTCAAGGCGGTCTCGTGTAAACGGGGTTAGAATATCTCAAGCCCTCCACTCTTACTCCATAGTACCTAGCGCATTAATCCCATGTGAAGTTGAGAAGTGGAACGTTTGGACTGGTTGGAATCTCTAAGATGGCAATAGTGGGTACAATATTTTTATTTTAAAAATAATCACCTCTTCCCTATGGTGTGTTCGTCTTTAAGATGATTAAGACTAGTAATGAAAGCTAGGTTAACTTTTCTCATGGATGAAGTTCAAAACGCAAACTACTGACATTGTTCATGGGGTTTAGCAACCACTTTACTCAGCGTACCCCTGCCATTATTCTAGTTGGGTAGGAGAGTGCCAAAGTTATAGATTTAACTTCTCGTTTATCCATATGTATAGTTTAGGGATGAGTTAGATTTTGAGATAGAGAGAATGTATCACTAAGATACAAGGATTAGTATTAATATTTAAATGAATGTATTCACGAGTTATTTACATCCTTAGCTTAGGGTTTTCTTTAAAAGTTATGAGCTCAATAGTCTAGTTATAAATATATATTGATATTTTGTTTATAGATTAAGGTTGATATGTTTGTAAAGAAACCCATGAAAGTTATAAATATATATAGATATTTTGTTTATAGATTAAGGTTGATATGTTTGTAAAGAAACCCATGAAATTTACAAGGACATCATATTAAAACTTGGGCGTAACGATGAAATATCACTAAGTGGGACTTAGTAGAAGAACAAATAAAGTCACCTTAGATAAACTGGCAAGGGAATCAAGAACTTGATCAAACTTTTATAAACAATGTTGTTAAGTATTAATTTATGCACAAAAGAGAATCAAAAAATAATAATTATGTGTGTAAATGGGGACTATTACATATGGTATCAGAGTTGTAGGTTACAGCACTTAGGCCTAAGGGCATCACCAGAAAATAATAATGTTGACGAAAAAACTAACAAACAAAATTTTGTTGTTATAAACAGACTGTGTCAAAAAAAATTGTAACCATGTCAACGCATAATGGAGAAGGAGATGGACCTGAAGGTATTAATAATCAAGGACCTCCTGGAAACATAGAACATCACAACAAAAGTAGTTCAACAACCCAAGCATTGGAAATGATGAGGAATCTTATCGTGGAATTGCAGATATTCCATAGTTGATAACAAAAAATTGAAGAAAGCATATGAATATCAATAGGAAATTAATGAGATGTTGTTACGAAGCATGGCAACAAAAAAGAGCCCAAAGAATAATTATGTGGACGAAGAAGTTAGTAAAAAGTCCTCAAAAGATTATAGCCATGGAATGGAAAAAGAAAACATCTCTTCTAATGACACACATATGACAGAAAACAGAGCATCTATAGTAAGGAAAAGAAAACAGATGGACCATTTAGATGAAGAATTCAAGAAAATCAAACCTTCAACATTTGATGGTGATTCTAGAACCGATGAAGAAGTAGAAGCTTGGTCACTTGACATAAATAAATACTTCCAGATTTACAATTAATCGAGTAACATGAAATTAAGGATGGTTATCTACAATCTGAAATATAAATCCAATATATGGTGGCAAGACTTAAAACTAGCCAAAGGACTAAAAGAAAAGAAGATGGAATGGGCATATTTTAAGAAACACTTTAAGAAACAATACTTATCTGAAAGTTATTATGAGAGAAAAACTAAAGAGTTCTATGAACTAAAATTGGACAGATGTCCATGGAGGATCTAATTACTAATGTTCTGGAATTGTTGAGATCTATGCCTTATTTAAAATATGAAAAGGTAAAATTTCAAAGGTTTTTGAACTTTTTACCTCAATCATACAAGGACAGAAAAGAGTTTGATAACCCAAAAACTTTGAATGAAGTACTGTGAAAAGCAAGGATCTGTTACGATCAATACAAACAACGATCTTAAAATCCAAAAGCATGGAGAGAACATAAGCAAGAGAAGCTAAATCAAAGGAAAAAGGGTTTCAAATATTCACCATTTTGAAACATTACCAAAGGATATCAAGAACAAAAATCCCACATAAATGTTCCACAAGTACAGGGAAGTAAGTCAGTCAAGTTGGGATTCAAGAAAACAAATGATAATCCTAGAGAGCCATTGAAATGTTGAGGATGTGTCGAACCACATTTATTGAGAAATTGTCCCTATAGGAATGCTACAAATAAAACTATTTAGAACATACAAGAATCTTCAATAGTTGGAGATATTGGAAAAAGTATTCATAGAATCAACGCAACTTTGGATGGCAGGCAAGCAGATCATTAATCCACTATTGTGTAAATTGAAGGTAAAATTCATAACAACAAAGTATCTCTGTTCTAAGACTTTTGCGATCATTGTTTTGTTCAGAGAGTTTTTTCGGATCCATCGCATAGGTTTTAAGTTTATCGACGTTTCGGACCAAACTAGTGTGGTCCATCATCAGGAAAGCGTTTGTGAAGGACCACACTAGTTTCACAAACGCTTTCCTGATGATGGACCACACTAGTTTGGTCCGAAACGTCGATAAACTTAAAACCTATGCGATGGATCCGAAAGAACTCTCTGAACAAAACAAAGTATCTATTTAAATTGACCTGGGAGCTAGTTTAAGTTATGTTAGCCCAACTTTTGTAGACTCAAACAAGTTGAAGAAGGTAAAGCAGGTTAGTACAATTAGCAATAGGCACAAAAAAAAAGGTAATAGAATCCATTCATGATTGTGAATTGAATATAAGTGGTCAGAATACAAAGATAAATTTGAATGTATTATGTTTAGGATCGTATGACATACTTATCGGAATGGACTAGTTATAAAAACATAAAGTTATATCGAACTGTTATGAAAAAACATTTGTATAAAAGGATGAAAATGGAATATCAAGAATGGTACAAAGAATTAGAAAACCATTTTTTGATACATAAATATCAGCAATGTAGTTTAAAAAGTGTATTAGCAAACACTGTAAATTATATTCTATTCAAGTAATAAATCTGCCATAGAGAGAAAGCAAACCAAGTTTGGAAGTATTTACAGTTCTTCGGGGATTTAAGGATGCATATGTAGAAGAAATACAGGAATTACCTCCAAGGAGACAAACAGATTTCTCTATTGACCTACTACCTGGATCTGCATCGGTGTCAAATGAACCTTATAGGATGAGTGTCCCTGAATTAACAAAATTAAAAATTCAATTACAAGAACTGTTGGATAAAGGATACATTTGACCAAGTGTCTCTCCATGGGGAGAACCAGTATTATTTGTCAAAAAGAAATATGGAACACTAAGATTATGTATTGACTATCGTCAATTAAATAAGATGACGATTAAAAACAAGTACCCTCTACCCAAAATCAATGATTTATTTGATCAGTTTGGAGGAGCAAAAATATTCTCTAAACTGGACTTAATATTTGGATATCATCAAATCATAATAAAAGATGAAGACATAAATAAAACAGCATTTAGAACACATTATGGACATCAAAAATTTGTAGTGATTCCATTTGGACTTACTAATGCACCAACAACTTTTATGTGTATGATGAACGGTGTATTCAACGAGTACTTAGATAAATTTGTACTGATTTTTATTGATGATTTATTGATATATTCAAAATATGAAGAAGAACACGAACAACATTTGAAAATAGTATTACAGATGCTGAGAGAGCATAAATTATATGCTAAGTTTGATAAATGTGATTTCTATTAAAGAAAGATACAATAGCTGGGACATGTGATATCGAATGATGGTATTGCAGTAGACGCTAAAAAGATTAAAGCAATCATGGAATGGCTTATACCTAAAGACATAGCAGACATACAATCATTCATGGGGATCACTGGTTATTACCAGAGGTTTATTGAAGGATTTTCCAAGACCACCTATCCTATTACATCATTGCAGAAAAGGGGACAAAATTTATTTGGTCTCGAAAATGCCAGGACAGTTTTGATCAATTAAAAGGTTTACTAACTACAGCACCAATTCTTAAAGTGGTTGACCCTTATAAATATTTTACAGTTTGTGTAGATGCAAGGAAAGAAAAATTAGGTGGAGTGTTATCACAAGATGGACATGTAATTTTTTATGAATCTCCAAACTAAAAGAACATGAGAGAAACTATGTAACTCATGATCTAGAATTGGTAGTTGTAATTCATGCATTAAAAATGTGGCAGCATTATTTAATGGGAAGAATATTTCTATTATTAACAGATAATAGTGGTGTGAAACAGATGTTTAGCCTTTCTAAGTGAGTTTGATTTCGAAGTCTGACACATCAAAGGAAAGGAAAATAAAGTTGTAGATGCACTAAGTCGAAGAACTAATGAATTATATGAAGTTATTGTCAGCAAAACGGAAAGTGATATTGAGGACAAAATTAAATCTGCAAGCAGAAATGATGTAGAATACATCAAAACATCAAATCAGTTGCATAAAAATGAGGGGAAATTGAATAGTACAGATTTCAGCATTGACAAGAATGGACTATTAAGGTTCGAGAACATGTTATATATACCAAATTGTGTTGAATTGAATTTGATAATTCTAAATGATCTGCACAAAAATCACTATTTTGGTCATCTGGGATATCAGAAAATGATAACAGCCCTAAGAAAACAGTTCTATTGGCCTAATATGAAATCTAAAACACCTAAATATTTATCTAAATGCTTAGATTTTTAATAGGTGAAAGTTGAACATAAACATCCGGCAGGGCTTTTACAACCTCTACCTATACCAGAATGAAAATGGGAAATTATTTAAATGGACTTCATTACAGGTTTGCCTAAGACTCAAAGACAAAATGATTCAATCATGGTAGTAATTGATAAGTTGAGTAATTCTACACACTTCATATCTGTGAAATATACTTACAAAGCAATTAACATCGCTGAAATTTTCATGAAAGAAATATTTAGACCGCATGGGGTTCCTAAAATGTTGATTTCAAATAGAGATGTTAAATTTACCTCAAATTTTTGGAAAGAATTGTTTGCAGGTTTGGGTACTAATTTGAATTTTAGCACAAGCTACCATCCGCAAACGGACGGGAAAATAGAACATACAAATCATATTATCAAAGATATGTTACAAGTGTATGTAAAAACAAAACCAACTAAGTGGGAAGAATATCTACACTTAGTCAAATTCGCATACAATAATGGATATCAAGCATCAACTAAAATGAGTCCCTTCGAAGTTTTATATGGAAGGAAATGTACAACCCTGATCAATTGGAATAATTCAATTGACAGAATCATGATTGGACCAAGAATTCTTCAAGAAATGGAATAGATGGTCAAGAAGGTACAACAGAATTTAAAGGTTCTGCAAGATCGACGGAAAAGCTATGCAGATCTGAAAAGATGACATCGGGAATTTAACGTTAGAGAACATGTGTATCTTAAATTCAAAGTAAGAAGGATCTCATTAAAACTAGGGAAATTTTACAAGTTGGTGCCAAGGTTTTGTGGTCCATTTGAAGTCTTAACTCGAATCGGACTAGCAACATACCAACTAGCGCTCCCAACAAATTTAAAATTCATAATGTTTTTCATGTTTCATTATTGAAAAGACATATTCATGATCCTACTCACATCATTGACTGGAACATGGTGCGGCTGGAACCAGAAGGCGAGTTCCGAAAGGAACCTCTATGCATTTTGGACAGGAAATAAACAGTGCTTTGGAACAGAGCCATCGCCCATGTAAAAGTGCAATGGAAGCACTTTAGGCCTGAGGAGGCTACTTGGGAGCTGGAAGATGAAATGATGAGATCTTATCCAGTTTTGTTCCAAGTGGTGAATTGAGGGAAAGACTAACACTAAGGACAATGTTATACTTAAGGGGGAGAGGATGTGACATCCTCAAGAATTAAAACATTTTATTTTAATGTTATTTCATTGAAAATAAATTTCTATGTATGGAAATTCATATCAATTATTATTAAAACATTTAATTACTATATTTGTGACTGTTGAGCAAGAGTTTGAATTGCAACCTGTCCTCTTTTGATGGACAAATGTATGAGACATATATTTTTAATAAACTAAATGTTGAAAACAAGTGGAACATCCAAGTTAAAAGTAGTTGTTGAATATGACTCCATGAGTGAGGAACATGTTTGAGTTAACTCAAAGTTGATTTTTACAAGTGTCAAAAGTGAAGATCTGACAATGGTAGCCCCTAAAAATCAGGGATTTTTAAACCTACAAATTTCCAAGGAGGGAAATGGATGGAAAAATTCCTAAGCAAAGAGAAATGGAATATATACAACATATGTGTGAGGCAAGGCATTGCTTAATATGTTTTGGAGATGAATATTTGTTGTGTGAGCACAAGTGGTGTTAGGAAAATGATTTTCTAAACTATACAGAAATATAGTGGCTAAGGAGTGAAGCTTAGTTTTCCCTTATGGAGTCATGGTCAGGCTAGGGAATGTTCAGGACAAGTAATCTTGGTTGTTCTACATCTACGGTTGGGTAGAACATGGTTGTTTCGTTTCTTTCCAGCTTAACTATTACAAATATGTATCTTTATTTGGATACTACTCGCTTATGTTGGATTATTGATCTGCATGTAGGTATAGAATTTGATCTATATAAATGTACTTATTTGACCAATATTATTCATGTTGGATTTATTAATTTGCATGTAGCTACAAAAATTAATCTAGATAGATTTATGTATACTTCTGAAGTTAAATAGATTTATTTCATTTCCATAAATGAAGTTATGCATGTTAGCTATAAGTCATGGGAAAGGGGATATTAAATAATCTTGTATATTTACACAAAGTTCTATTATTCTAGAAAATACCATATACAATAGCATAATTTCTAAACACCATACAACCATAGTATATAGTATATCTAGAAGATTTTATACATTGAAGAAGAAAAGAAATATTTTGATTATTCTATAGAAATGGTTGAAAATCATGGTTTATGTTGTTATTATTGTATAAATATGGATACAAAGTAGGCCATGAGAAAACTCTTGTAACCAAAAGCGAAAACTACATAATTAAAACAATGAGGAGTAAATTGTATATCAATGCATTTATTGGTATAAAGCTACAGAAATACAATAGGAGCAAAGGGGACTATGTATTATTATCTTGAATAAAGAAACTATCGTGAGATCTGTTAGCAGCTTTTAAATTATGCTTATAAATTCAAAAATAATCACATCTTCCCTATTTTATTTTAAATTATGCTTATATATTTAAATTATGCTTATATATTTTTATTTTAAAAATAATCACATCTTCCCTATGGTACGTTCTTCTTTAAGACGACTAAGACTAGTAATGAAAGCTAGGTTAACTTTTCTCGTGGATGAAGTTCAAAGATACACCTACCGACATTGTTTATAGGGTTTAGCAATTTCTTTACTCAGCATACCCTTTCCATTATTATAGTTGGGTACGAGAGTGCCAAAGTCATATATTTAACTTCCCTTTTATATGTATCTATAGTTTAGGGATAAGTTCGATTTTGAGATAGAGAAAGCGTATCACTAAGAGACAAGGCTTAATATTAATATTTAAATGAATATATTCGTGAGGTGTTCACATCCTTAGCTTAGGGTTTAATTCTTTAAAAGTTATGTGCTAATAGTCTTGTTATAAATATATATAGATATTTTTTACATAGATTAAGGTTGATATGTTTGTAAATAAACCCATCAAATTTACAAGGACATAATCTTAAAACTTGGGTGTAACGATGAAATATCACTAAGTGGGACTTAGTAGAAGAAAAAATAAAGTGACCTTAGATCAAATGATAAGGGATTCAAGAACTTGATCAAACTTTTATAAGAAATGTTGTTAAGTATTAATTTATACATAAAAGAGAATAAAAAAAAAAATTGTGTGTAAATGGGGTCTATTAGATGCGTCATTTTCCCAATGGTTTGATGTTGTTTTGAAAACTAAGGAAAATGCATGAAATTTGGATGATGTCATGTTGGTGTCACCATGGACCCGTGGACATGTGGCAACTTCATATTGGTCAACAGCAATGTTGCAGTTGCCTCTGGGACTCGGCCTATGTGTATTTGTGTTAGGCATGGCGACCAGAGTCTTAGTGGGTGTTACAAGGAAAATCTCTCTATGGCTAGGGGTAAACCACAACAGATGGAAATGACTGCAAAAATCAACTCTAATCTCAAGTATGCTATATAAGAAAACATGCTAACAACACAAGATAAGAGGCCTACCTCGTCCATATGTTCGATGAATTCCATCGTTGAGCACTTAACTCAAAGTGATATACCTACAACTAGATCTCAACAACCAAGCAATGCAAGCATATGGTGATAATATATAATGTTAGCACATTTGATAGCATAATCCATCAACATTCATAACAAATACGCCCATGGAATAATAATTCAAATATTTGTGAGATATTAATTGGCCAAGAAAAGAGTATTTCTATTAAAATATAATCAGCAGAAGTGAATGAGTTACAAACTTCCCTGTCGGCACAGTTCGCAACCAAAAAACTAAGTTCCTTCCAACTAGGCCTCCACCACTTCAATCCTACACCAAAGGCAAGCTCATATAAGAGAGACAATGAAGTTCTCAATCAATAAGGAAAGATCTTGGGGGTTGAATAATGTGTTCAGACTTAAAGGACAAAGGGATGCAGACTCAATGTGAAGTGAATAATTTCTCCAGAGTAACTTTGCTCTCAAAGTTGAATTATTTCTCGTCTTTTCCATAGCTTGGATTTGGCCCATTTATAGCATTCAAGTGGAACTGAAGGGACGAGTTGGAATGTTTCTAGTATATGGAAGGCCAAGGATCATTTTTGTGGTATATTGTTACTTTACTTTTGTGATTTAATACTATATATCTTTTTTGAAAAAATCATGCATTATTTTAAATTGTAACTCTAATTTGATGCTACATTTATTCATATATCTTGTAGGTCTTCAAACAAAGGGTAAATTTGCATGCCAAGTTTGTGGTCGTAGGATAAAATCTCGTCGTTCAAGGAGTTTAGCAAAGGAAGTGTTTGATTAGTATAGTCACTTTCTGCCTAAGAACCATAGTTATTGAACCACAGACAAAGCAAAGTTCAATGGTAAAGAAGAAAACAGAAAAAAACCACGAAGAATGACACCTTGCCTATGGAAGTTGGAATATATTAGAAATCGTCCAGGAACGCAAATTATTTATGTATGATCTATTATATAAATCTTTGGTTAATTTCATTAGTATTAATTTCGTTTTGTCCCATAATTAATTAGTGTTAATTTCAATTTGTTGATGTTTCATGAATGTCGTTAAGTCACGAATGGGCTTCCATGAGGAATGAAAAGTTACATGATGCAA
>ML802914.1:56946-68859 GCA_009831015.1 Picea engelmannii
AAATACAGAAGCCTGCCAAGTGTTTGACGAAAGTCCAACACCAAAACCAGGAGGTTTTTCCCAAACTTTACAACTTAGAATATTTCATGTTTAGACATTTAATTTAAGGCAGAAAATCAAAGAATTAGATTTAGGACAGCTTGCTATTCTAAGAATTCTGACTTGTTAGTAAGCCAAACAAATACCAAATCTGGTTTCCTTCTGCAAAAATAAAACAATCCGTTGCTGAAAATGTGAAGAGGAAGAGACAAAAAAAAGGGTTAGATCTGCAGAAGAAAACCAGTTAGATGCACTCAGATCAGAACTCTGTTATTCCCCTAGAATTTATGAAATAAAACTTGAAGAAAATACTTGAAGGGGAAGATAATAGGCAAAACAGTTTGAAAGATATGTGCCAAAGATCAGACAGTGATTTGCCTGAACAATCTAGCCAACTAAAGATAAGTAATGAGGAGTGAATGTCCTTGAAACAATCTGATTTGTAAAATCAGACCTGCAAAAACTCAACCAGATTGTTAGAAAAACATGAATTGAAAGGAAAATTTGAAAGAAGTTTATGGCTGAAAATGAAAAGACCAGTGCCTAAACTATCCTAGGGCTATGGGGTTTAATGTCTACAACCAAAGAGGGTTTTTTTCTTCTATTTAAAAGACCAAATGCATAAAAGGAGGTGTGGACTCACCCAAGAGCTCCACAAATTAACAAACTAGGAGAAAAGTTAACTTTAAAAGGAAAAATTGTGCTATAACTTGCTTAAAACGTTTTTAACATGAAATTTCAACTTAGAAAAAACTATAAAAGAAATTTAACTCCCTTGAGTGGCTAACAACCACTTAGGCTCCCAGCTTGAAGGCTCTTCAAAAATATGCAAGAGATCCCTCCTATATGCTCCAAGAAACTCAATGCCCACACAAAAATTGTTGAACAGAACACTAAAACACTCATACACTAGCAAGTAGAAGCAATGGCTCTATTCTCAAAACCATAGGAAAAACAATGAGCTGCCACAAAACAAGGGGCCAAAACCATGAGCTCCCTAAAAACCATGGGCAAAAACAACCCAAGGAGGGGGTCCCTCACAAAACCATGTGTAAAAAACCATGAGCTGCTTCTAAAACAACCCCTCATAAGTGGAAAAGGGGCCCCACAAAAGGTGCACGCCACTAGAAATCAACATGAGTGGAAAATGGGTCGCACAAAGGGGGTCTAGAGAGAGAATTCACCCTCAAGGAGTGAGATAAAGGGCCCCACATAAGGGTGCGCCCCACCAAGATAGCAATAGTGGAAAATGGGTCCCAGAAAGGGGGTGCGCCCCACTAAGATAGCAATCGTGGAAAATGGGTCCCAGAAAGGGGGTGCGCCCCACCAAGATAGCAATAGTGGAAAATGGGTCCCAGAAAGGGGGTGCGCCCTGTTATCCACCGGTTTGCACTAGCTGAATTGTAGATGAGCTGCCAAACACTGAGTAGACAGATGCTCAGAAGTCAGAGTTCAGCAGGTCTTTCAAAAGACCACCTTTTTCCGCATTTCCATCCCTTCGGGGGCATTGTAATAAATGACCTGAGTATGAAATATTGTAAAAGGCTATTGGCCACCTAAGACCTAGGTACGAGCATGTACTCTAGAGTGTTTTTTTTCATTTGTTAATTATTTTTTACCTGCCTTAGTGGGTGATTAATAATTTCTAAGTTTTTTCACTCAGAGATTGACTTCAAAGCTGGAGTATGTGTTGGTGGTTAGGCCTTGGCATGGTATAACCAATGCCTAGTGTCTAAATGTATATGAGTTCATGCTAGGTCATATCTATTGAGTCGTATGGAAGTTGCGGCTAGGTTTGATAGGTTTTTTTTAATGTTTTAGTGAAATAATAAAATTCCCGCAAAAATGGAATTTTTTAATTGTAAGTCAATAAGTTGTAAAAATATGGCATCAAACATTGTTAGATGCCATATTTATGCTCGTTTTCCATTCCAGAGTACCATGTAAACCCCTATTTCCTTTCTTTCGAGACAAAAAAGTGATTATTATCACTAAAAAATGATTTTTTCTCAAAAATTACGAAAAATGGGTCATTTAATTAAATTCCCTATTTTTTAGGGAAATTGGGGAACATGTCAGAAACATGTTTTTTCCTTGTCCCCAGTCAACTAGAGGCTTGGGCGAGTTTAGTAAAGAGGGAGGCGACTTCAACTAGAGTGACATAGGCATGGAGGAGATCCCAATGAAGGGACTTGACCCCACTTGCATAGTTGGCGCACTTAGAAGGGATGGCACACATCCCAAAGCTACCACTCGCCCTCACACTCCCACTTACTCGAGTTTCACCTCACATCACTCCCACTCACCCTCACTTCACTCCCTCATACCCCTACTTCACTATACTCCACCTCCTTTTCACTACACTCCATCTCCCACCTCACTAGTGCGCCACTACCCTTAGCTCATGCGCATCTCCTCCTTAACCTATGCGCATCTCTCTTGAAGTTATCACCCCTTTTGCTATATAAACAAGGCTAACCTCCTCCCATAAAAAGGTTGGAGTTTGGGTGAGCTTGTACATCATTGTAATATTTTCTCATGCTATGGAATAAAAAGTCTTAGGAGTTCAAATCTATGGTGGTGTGGTTCTCATTTTGATGAATGTGGTTCATATGAGGTGATCTCTTTTCATGCATTGTTTAATATCTTGTTATTATTGGTCAATATAAAGGAATATTGTTATTCAAATTGAATAGAATTGTTAACTAGTTTGTATTTCAATTCTATTGATTATTTACATTTAAGATTGAATATGCATGTGACGTTTATGCTAAAACTAATGTGCTATTTTAAGTCTTGTGTGTAGGTAACACCTTTATTTAACAAGTTTATTGCAAGGGGTTTTGTGAATTAGATAGGATTACCTAATCTCGAAGAAGTGAAGGAGCTTGCTTGCATCCTTCATTCTTCAAGGAGTTGGACAGCCTTCTCATTCTTGCCTTGCCATCAAAGTTACTCCATTGTTCAAGGGTTCCAAACACTTCAAGTTTCTCTCCTTCTCCTTTCTAAAAATTCTTAAAAAAAAAGGTTTTCCGGTTACTTGGTTGCTTGCATGCAAAGAGTAAATCTGATTTTAAAGTCATTGTTTACTTTGCATGTGTACTTTTCTAAATCTACTAATTGCTTATAGTTTCATATCTAAAAAAGGGTAGATTTGGCAAAAGTTTTTAGGCATTTTTAACTAGTTTCAATTTCTACTTCTTAAAGCTAAAAGTGTAGACATTATTGTGCTTTCCATTTCAAGATTTGGCAAATCAAAAGTGCCTTTCTTTGCTGTCCTAAAGTAGTTTTACAGTCTGAAAATTTTCCAAAAAAGTTTTAGTTTGATATACCCCCTAAGCAGTCCCAAAGTGATTTTGGACATCTTTTGGGGTACTTTGCTTGCTGTTTTCTGTAGGACATTGGACAGCCGAGGGGAGATTCCGTCGATTTTGGCGAAGTTGAGGCTTTGGAGCATCTGGGGGCTTCCTACATCAAAGAATAATTTTCTGTTTCAAGTTTCTTGTAATCCATAGATCCAAAGCTTATAAGGATCCAAAAGTTTTAAAAGAGAAAAAAAATAGAGAACTTAGTTCTCATTGTAATAGGTTTAATAAAAGCGGGCCCTTTGAGCCCAATTTCTACATCCCCATTAGGGGGATTTGTGTGTTGTGTGTTTGGTTTACTCTCTTTCTGTGCAAGTTTCATCTTTGGATCTTAAACACCCATACAAGCATAAGCAAATCTAACACACATAACACTCATATTTCACATGCATGTTTAAAAAATTACTTTCAATCTTTATGCATGTTCAGTTTAGAGCTTGTTTTCTGCCATCGACAATAAATTTTTGCAAGTTTCAAACTTTCAAGTTTCTTGCAAAGCTCTTTTAGTTTCAAGTATCTTGCAAGGTTTCATTTCAATTACAATTAGTCTTCAAAGTTTATCTCTTTCAAGTTTGCAAAGTCAAAATAAACCTTGTTTGTAGTTTAATTAGGGAAATCCTAAAGAAATTTTTGCTTTAGTGGAAACGTAAGAGAATCTATGAGGTTTTCTGGCGGGAACTTTGAGATCCAGGTTCTCCCTGTCGGATCTCCCCACATTTTCTTGAGCTTGTGTGTAAAATCAGAAGGTTTCCCTGTTGGATCTTCAACCTTGCTCAACCTCCACTTTAGGGACCTTTCCTAAAGGGCCAAATCTAGTTTAGATAAACATTTACTTTTCATGCATATAAAATTCTCTCATTAATCTACCTTTAATTTACCTTAATAAAACACGCGATCAACAATTGCCCACGAATTCTTTTAAGGCACTGGTACTATTGGTTTATTTTTATGTATGTGAGCAATTTACTTCATTCATGCAATTGTCTAACTAATTTCGTTAATCTTGCAGATCTTGTATCCTACTTGATATATGCATGCTTATGGACAAATGATTTATATATGATTATCTCAAATGATGAATGATAAATGTTGAATGCCCTTTGTTTTATTTTGCAATAAACTCCTAAAAGTAGTTCTTTTTGCTTATTCTTAGTTTAAAAGAGCCTTAGTATTTTGTTAGGGACTACCCCCCTTGGCTTCTCTAGGAGTTGGCCTAGATGGAGGAGTTGAGGATCAGGTGACAACACCTTGACTCGAAACTTGCCCCCAAGGACACACCAAGTGGATTGAAGATTTCTTCCATGTTAGCCCAGGTGTGTATAAGGTGGCAACACGCCCCACTATAAGTTGTCATGAGTGGAACGAGGGGCCCACAACTGGGTGTGCCCTACTCCAAAGGTGGCTGTCCATGTATGAGTGTGGAAAGGGCCCACAAAAGGGGTGAGCCCTCACCAAGATGCCATGTATGAAGTGGGTCCAAAAGGTGCGCCCCTTTCACTAAGAGTGCAAAAATACGCCAAGTAAGCATGCTCCATTCGCTGAAAATGTGTTGATGATGTGGACAACTCCGTCATGGTTCCCCAATGCAAGGTTCCAACTCATAGTGATGAGTCAAGCTTATTCATAAATCAATTATTGGTTAGCATACGTGATATCTTCTAGCAACAAAGTAGCATTGGGTTAATTTTGCAACTTGCCTAAGGTTAACCATAGTGGGACAACCTTTAGGCCTTGTTACACGTGTCAACCCATAAGATCAAGGTGTATTTCCTCAGTTACCAAGTCGGAAGTAGGTGCTAAGGTGGTAGATAGTGGAAAGGGGAAAATGGGACTTCATGTATTGACCATATAGTTAGATATTGGTGCAAAGGTCTTATTTTGCTAGATTTCAAGAGCTAGAAGTTTTCATTTACTCCACATGTGAGCCTTCTAAAGGGAGTGTTTAGCTTTGATTTAACATTTATTCTCCCATTTTAATTTTTTCCTTATTTTCTTGGTCCCTAGGTATGCCCTTTTTAGGCATGGGACTAGAGGTACATGACTTTTTATATTTGTCACTCTTTCTCCTCTATCCTTTTTTCGGCTTTCTTTGACTTTGGGCTTGTATACACAGGGTCTTCTTTTGCTTTGCTTGTGTGATGTCCCGTTCCCAAGAGTAGGCCAACAGGGAGTGACTTAGTAGTCTATGTGTTCCCGTAGACTATAGTCAGGCACAAACAGGGAACAAAAGGGAGAAAGAAGGGTGATTTGGTGGCTAAACGATGAATTAAGCCAAAAAGCATAGGAAAAGTCACTTAAGCCTAAGTCAATGAAGAATTAGAACAAATTAGAAGAATTAATTATTCACCTTAGGAGGAAAAGCGCCTAGCTTAAGTGAGGTCAATGGTGAATTAGATCGGGAAGAGTATAAAGGGAGGAATTTGACCTAATTCCTCATTATGCATTGTTATGATTTGATGTTGAGAATTCCAAGAGGAGGAAGAGATTCGACTTCTACTGTTTTGTGGATTTCTGGAGGAAACCACCACCATTGATAGGTTTCGGTGTTGAGAGACACACCCTAGCCCATCGGAAATACCATCTAGGTATTTCACCGTGCTATTCAGGAGTATCCAGTTATCAGTGTTGCGCAACTCAACCAGTGCGAGTGCAAGTCAGATAGAGGGTTTGTGTCGCTGCATGAGATCAGAACTCGGATTGCAGTTTCCTTTCGACCCAATTGAGATCCAGCTAGGGCGCATAGATTGAGCCACTTTCCATTAGATTCAGACGATAGAATCCTTCAGAGCGCATCATTCAGCCATTTAGGGCACAACTCTTTTGGAAGGACAGTTGGGGTTATAGACGGAGCGTCAGAGCAGATCTGGGGAAACCCTTCCGACCCAGTTCCGCATTTGGCGAGGCGATCGTTTTGAGTCCTATAGCAGCCGATTCCGTTGGTGGAATCATTTGGGGCGCATTCAGAGAGCCAGGAGGTGCGTAGACCCCCATGGGATGAGATCCAGAGCATCAGAGGCTAGATCTGTCATCCGACAATCACCAGTATCATTCTAGAGGCCAGGGCGCTTTTATTGGTACAATTTCCAGCTCATTCCGACAGGTATAACCTTCCGGACGAGTTTTCCAGTTTGTAGCGGTTATCGTGCTTCTTCGGAACCACCGATTTTGCCAATCTATCCGTGCATGCATCAAATCTGCCTTCATCTTTTGATCACGGGTATTTTATGTTATTTGCTTGTATTCTAGTGACGATCCATGAGATCTAACTGAAGACTATCTTCTATATTTCCAGTATTTCATTGTATTTCCATGCTTGAATCTCATAATACATATTATTGGGCTATTATTGGGCGGTTGATGTTCCTTATTTCTGCATGCATCATATATATACTGTTTAAACCATAACATATAACATGCACATGCAACAACCACAAAAAATCTCAAGCACATAACTAAAACGCATCTAGAAACCCGTAGAGTATCAGATCTGAAGATAAAACGCATTTAGAAACCCCCATAGTATCAAATCTGAAGATAAAATGCATTCAGAAACCCCCAGTGTATCAGATCTGTGAGACAGAACACTAGATCCATAGTAGATATCCTGATCAGCGGGATCGTGGATATTTCAGTGGTATCAGAGCTTTAGTCTTGCCAGCCTGTGACTATAGACAATGAGTACAGCAGAAGACCCAGATGGCCGTGAGCACGTAGGTGATCGATATGTCACTTACAATAGGTGCAAGGAAAGAAGGCCTAGGCCTGACTTTCCTCCTTTCCCTCCCAGTTTAGAGGAAGAGGAAGAGGCACACAGAGAAGTAGAGAGAAGGGCAGAGCGTGAGGCTGAGCGAGAGGCAGAAAGGATGCTAGGAGACATATATGAGCGACCAGAGGGTAATGGTAAGCCCTCCATGGAACCAGAGGCTGCCTTCATGCAGGTTATCAGTGATATGTTGGTCAGTCAGCGGACCATGTCTCAGTCCTTGGCTCAGGTGGCTGATAGATTGGCTATGGTGGGCATCCCGGGCACACAAGCCTCACATGCAGCACAGGGGAACTCAGGGGCAGGCAGTAGACCCTAATCACCCACTCGCACATACACCTATGCGAGTAGGATTCCCCGACCTTTGTTTCCTAGTTTCCAGAGGGCACCCCTGGTAGCAGCACAGATGCTGATAGCACAGAGACCACCCACTCACGCAGAGGACATTGTAGAGTATCAGAGGGAGTATGCAGCATTGGGCCGTGACTTCCATTAGGATACGACCTTAGTCGAGTATTGTGGACTCAGACTCAGGAACCGCCCCAGAGAGCCACAGAGAGGAGGGCCGCAGCAGCAGCAGCAGGGGCATAACATTGACTTTATCCAAAAAGTTGGTAAACTCACCATACCTTCTTTCGACGGATCGTCCAAATGCACCGCCAGAGCTTGGGTACAGAAGCTAGACACCTACTACAAGCTCAACCAGATGATCGAGTCAGAAGCCATCAGCTTCACTACCTTACACTTGGAGGGTGAGGCACACGAGTGGTGGTATCATGGATTGGTGACATTGGGCCACAGTCGCATCACCTCCTACAGAGAGTTCACAGAGAGACTCATGGATAGATTTGACAGGAGGGATCTAGAGATCCATTTCAGAGATCTAGCCCAGTTGAGACAAACTGGCACAACAGAGACATTCATCTCAGAGTTTCAGAGGGTAGCAGTGGCGGTGATAGATATATTCGAGCTTCGACTGATCATGCTATTCACAGAAGGGCTCACAGAACCCTTGAGAGGATGGGTGAAGGCATACGGGCCTCACACCTTGCAGGATGCCATCCGACGCACTAGAGATTTGGCGGAATCTGTGCCAAAAACCCTTTGTACCACAGAGAGAAAAGGATCAGAAGAATCCTCAAAGGGAATGGAGGGGTAAGCCCAAGCTGGATGATGATACGAGACGGGAGTTGATGAGGAAGAAGCTTTGCTTCTCTTGTAGAGACCCTTGGGTCCTAGGGCATAGATGCCTGGGAAAGGGACAACTCCACTACATTGAAGTGGAATCATGCAGTGAGGACGAGGATGAGGATATCGGGGCACGGGCAAACAATGATTCAGAGGATGATACCACTCAGGAGCCAGAGCAGTAGCTGAAGAAACATCAAATATCGGTAGGGGCACAGGCCAAGGAGGAGACGAAACCTCGTAGAGAGGTGAAGGGGGGAACCATAGCCACCCTTTCAGGAGTACCCAGGTACAACACTCTCAGGCTCAAGGGCCTTGTACAGGGGCAACGCATGACTGCCTTAGTTGATGGTGGGGACACCCACAACTTCATAGATGCGTCCTTAGTAGCTAGGAGGGGGTTACGCACTGAGGAGTTTGAGGGATTCCACGTAGCAGTGGCAGATGGATACACGATGACATGTTTGGACATGATCCCAGACCTAGAGGTCAAACTAGGCAACTACACCTTGACCTATCAGATACGGATGCCGTGTTGGGGGTACAGTGGTTATATTTATTGGGGGAGATTGGGTTCAACTATTAGACGTTGACCATGAGCTTCAGAGATGCTAGTGGATCAAGAGTTGTGCTGGAGGCATGTCTACAGGGGCACCTCGAGACGTATCGACAAAGAGGATGGAACGAAACTTTCGTCATGGTGATGTGGCTTACGTAGTAGAGTGTTTGATCACCACGCAGAAGGATTCAGAGGGTAGGGAGCATTACCATCCACAGATCAGAGAGCTTCTGGGTCAGTATGAGCCAGTATTTGGGCCGATACCACCAAGGAGACCGCCCGACAGGGGATTTGAGCACACGATTGAGTTAGAGGCAGGAGCTACACCAGCGATCACAACGCCTTATAGGCACCCCAAGAAATTCAAGGACGAGATTGAGAAATCAATCAAAGAATCGCTTGCAATGGGGCACATCAGGCCCAACATGTGTCCTTTTGCATCTTAAGTTGTTCTGGTATTGAAGAAGGATGGCACGTTACGGATGTGCATCGATTACAGAGCGCTCAACAAGAAAACGATCAAGAATCGTTACCCCATCCCACGAATAGATGAGCTGATGGACGAGTTACATGGGGCTGTTTTCTTCACTAAGATTGATCTATGGTCAGGATACCATCAGATCAACATTAGGGAACAGGACATTGAGAAGACAACATTCCGATGCCATGAACACTTTGAGTTCTTGGTCATGTCGTTTGGATTGACCAATGCACCAACTACTTTCCAGTCTTGCATGAACCATATCTTTAGAGGACAGTTGAGGAAGTACCTTTTGGTGTTCTTCGATGATATACTGATCTACAACAAGACATGGGATGAGCATCTGGCACGTTTGGGGGAGGTCTTGGATATTATGCAGGCACAGTCATTATATGCCAAGGAATCCAAATGTGAATTTGGCATGAGAGAACTATTGTACTTAGGGCATATCATCAGTGAGCAGGGAGTACAGGTTCATCAAGAAAAGATCAGGGCTATTTTGGATTGGCCAACGACCAAGAACCTCACGGAGCTAAGAGGATTCTTTGGGTTATGCAGTTACCACAGGCGGTTCGTCAAGGGCTTTTCACAGTTGGGAGCACCACTCATAGACTTGACCAAGAAGGGTGCTTTTCATTGGACAGAGGAGTCACAACAGACATTTGACAAAATGAAGGAGGTTATGAGCACATGCCCTGTTCTAGCTCTTCCAGACTTCTCGCAACCGTTTGTCTTAGAGTGCGACGCATCAGGGGTGGGGATTGGAGCAGTTTTGATGCAGGGGGGCCACCCCATTGTGTTTGAGAGCAGGAAGCTCAACGAGTCGGAGAGACTCTATCCTATTTAAGACAAGGAAATGCTAGCGATCATGCATGCTGTAACCAAATTCAGGCAGTATCTGGTAGGCAACAGATTTTAGTGAAGACTGATCATAACAGTCTCAAGTATTTCCTAGATCAGAAAGACCTTAGCGAGAGACAACAAAAGTGGGTCTCGAAGATCCAAGCCTTTGACTTTGACATTGAGTATGTCAAGGGGAAAAGGAATATCGTAGCAGATGCCTTGTCCAGGAGGCCAACAGGATGTTCGATGATGGACATTTGTACAGATTGGAAAGCTCATTTGTTGGTGGAGTACTCCAAAAACAAATTTGCTTGTGAGGTGATGGATGGACATGTGATTGATGATAGATACCGAGTTCTTGATGACGTCATTTTCTACAAGGACCGGATCTACCTGGTTCCAGAATCTATCCTGAAGGGGAAAATTTTGAAGGTGTGTCATGATTCGCCTACAACAGGGCATCAACGGTACTTCAAAACATATAGGCAGATCAGGGAGAGATTCTCATGGAAGGGTCTCAAGGATGATGTGCTGAAACACATCCGGGAGTGCACGACTTGTTAGCAGAATAAGTCCGAGCAGACACACCCCGCAGGGTTGCTACAACCTTTACCCATTCTAGAGCAGAAATGGGAGAGCATTTCTATGGATTTCATTATAGGCCTTCCTAGAGTGTAGGGCAGGGACTATATATTTGTGGTGGTCGACAGGCTGACCAAATTTACACATTTCTTTGCCATACCCATGGACTACAAGGCCATACAGGTAGCAGAGTTGTTTTTTAGGGAGGTATTCCGGTTGCATGGTTTACCCAGGCAGATAGTCAGTGATAGAGATGGGCGCTTCATCAACGTGTTTTGGCAGAAGCTTTTCAGGTTGACAGGCACAGAGCTAGCTATGAGTACCAGCTACCACCCACAGACAGATGGACAGACAAAGATCGTCAACAAATGGGTGGAGGGGTATCTGAGGAACTATGTGGGCGGGCAACAACGCACATGGGTGAGATGGTTACACATGGGTGAGTATTGCTACAACACAACTTACCATATGTCTATCAGGATGTCACTGTTCAGGGCATTGTACGGATACGATGCACCCTCCTTTGTGGAGACTGTGTTTGGGGACAACAGGGTCCCGGGGGCCAAAGACTGGGTGAAGGAGAGTCAAAGGATTCTCCAGGAAGTGAGGGAGAACTTGCAAACAGCTCAGAGCCATTAGAAGATCTATGCAAACCGACACATAGTCGAGCGCAGTTTCGAAGTAGGGGATTTGTTTTTTTGTGATTATAGCCATACAGACAATCCTCCTTGAAGAGGAGCGAAGCAGAGAAGCTGAAGCCAAAGTTTTATGGGCCATACAGAGTCATCAGGTGGATAGGCGAGGTGGCATACGAGCTAGAGCTACCGGAGGGTAGCAAGATTCATAATGTGTTTCACGTATCTTGCCTTAAAAAGGCCGTGGGACAACAGATTAGTATTTCAGAGGAGTTGCCACCCTTGGATGAGGAGGGTCAGTTGGAGCTAGTGACGGAGGAGGTACTAGAGCAGAGAGAGCGCAGGTTGAGGAGCAGGGTCATCGGGGAGTGCTTGGTTAGATCGAGGGGTCTTCCAATGGAGGATGTGTTAATATTATGGTAGCTGCGGGAGGTATTTACCCCCATGTGTGAACCTGA